>CAUYON010146007.1:0-10724 GCA_963573935.1 Arctocebus calabarensis
TTGGAAAGCCCAGTAGCTTGGGAAACTCTACTTGAGTAAGTTTTTACCATTGTTTAACTGGCTAGGGGGGTTGAGGTAAGTTTCTCATCATTGTGTTTAGACATTGCTACCATTGCTAGGGAGTCAGGGAACTCAGAGAACTTCCTTGTCAGAAACCTGTTCTCAGAATTAAACCAAAAAGGGGGGTTTGAGACAGATGAGGATTCAGGCTGAAACAGTTAGGGGCCTTTAGGGGTCTTCTTGCTGAGTCGGTTCATATCCTGACCCACACTGTGACAGGAAATTGAAGCTCCTCTGCCCTGCACTAACTTTGATATGGCAGGTCCTTCCCAGGTTTCTCTCCTGCTAGGGGGACCTTTCCCCTGCCCTCTAGAAGGGCCCTAACCAGCAGTGATTAGATTAATACGATGCTGCAGATGATTAGGTTACATCGGGGCAGAAGATTTTAACAGGAGTGATAACTTAGCGAAGTTCTGAACTTAAAAGTTCACAATGAGGCATCAAAGTTCTCCAGATGACTTTCTTTAGCCTTTTGAATTTTTATTCTCTTTGAAGCTATGCTGCACAGAAATAAGAAAATATAACAAATCTGGAACAGGCCAGAAAGGGTAGGGAGGAGCATTTGATCAAATGAATAAAAATACAACGAGAAGCATTTAACTATTAAAAGTTTCCACCAACCTAAGTCTGTCTGGGAAACCATGAACAGGAGGAGGTGTTCTCGGCAATAAGACAGGATGGGGTCATCTCAGCAGGTTTTCCCTGAGATTCTTTATAAGGAGTGAAGACAAGCCTTTTCTCGGGGTTTAGGATACAAATACTTTGAAGCCCTCCCATGAACAGTCCACCTCACTATATAAGAAGACTGGAGTAATGTTTCAAAATTCAGAGGTAAAAGTTTTACCTTTATCCATTCAAATTTTAAAATAATAGTGATGGCATGACAATGGAGCAATTTTAAAACCAACATTTAAAATGTACCAGCCTTACATGCATTTTTTTGGAATTATAGAGAGGACACTACAAAACAGCAGAGTAGACCAAGAAAAAGATATAGAACACAGCACAAGAAACCAGCAATTGTGAGCTCCAGATTGATGCAATAGATGAAGTGATAGTGGATGGAGAACTTCAAGTTAAGTGGAACTGCTGAGTTTAAATATATGCCTGTGGGATATATATAGGTATATAAATATACATGTACATATATATACAGAAAATATCTTTTTTTTTTTTGTAGAGACAGAGTCTCACTTTATCGCTCTTGGTAGAGTGATGTGGCATCACACAGCTCACAGCAACCTCCAACTCCTGGGCTTAGGCAATTCTCTTGCCTCAACCTCCCAAGTAGCTGGGACTACAGGTGCCCACTACAATGCCCTGCTATTTTTTTTTGTTGTTGCAGTTTGGCCGGGGCTGGGTTTGAAACTGCTACCCTCAGTATATGGAGCCGGCACCCTACCCACTGAGCCACAGGCACCTCCCTATACAGAAAATATCTTACAGAAAGAATCTCAGAGCTAGAAGACAATATGTTTGAATTAAAGAAGTCAGTCAAACAGAAAGAACAAAGAAATAAGAGGAATAAAAAAAGCTCGTAAGAAATATGGGATTATACAAAGAGGCCTAACATGAAACTCACAGAGATCCCTGAGGGTAAAGAAGAAAATACACAAAAGCTGGAAAAGCTATTTGAGGAAATACTTGAGAAAATTTCCCAGGTCTTGCTAGAAATCTGGATATTCAGGTACCACAAGCACAGTGGACTTCTTGGAAATTCGTTGCTAAGAAGCAATCACATGACATATAGTCATCAGATTGGGCAAAGTTAAGAGGAAAGAAGAACTTGAACAAAAAGTAAGGCAAAAGCACAGGTAACTTACAAAGGAAAACTCATCAGTCAAAGACTAACTAGACATTTTGCAACTGAGACCTTAGAAGCAAGGAGCAACAGAGGCTCCATTCTCAGTTTTCTAAACAGAGTAATGCCCACCTTAGAATTATATATCCTGAAAAATCAAGTTTTTCTGAGGAAGATATAAAGAGTTTCTTAAACAATCAAATTCTGAGGGTATTTATCGAGACAAGTCCCGCCCTGCAGGAAATACTCAGATCTGCATGATCCAGTGATCAGCACAAGAGACACCTATCAGTGTAAAACCATCTAAACACAAAGTTCAGAGCTGAGATACCACAATGGCTCAAGAGATAAAATAAAGCAGTGAAGTTCTACTCAACAGACTAAACAGAAATCCACCCTACTTATCAATTCTTTCAACAAATGTGAATGGATTGAACTTCTTTCTCAAAAGACATAGGCTGTCCGAAGAGATAAAAAAAATAACAGTCAAGTATTTGCTGTCTCCAGGATATGCATCTAATCCACGAGAACTCATTCAGACTCAAGGTGAAGGGCTGGAAAACAATATTCCATGCAATTGCAAACCAAAAGAAAGCTGATGTATTATTCTTATATCAGATAACATCAATTTCAAAGCAACAAAAGCAAACAAAGATAAAAATGGCCATTTTACAGAGGGTGCCAAAAATGTATACACATTTTAGGAAAAGAAACAACTGTACTAAAATTGTAGTACTCAATACATGCTGACAGCAAAAGATGAACACAAGTCCTGTTTGTGCTCTTCTTTATAATTACAGAAGTCAAATGTAACTTGATTTTACAATTTTACTACAGTTTTTACCTTTTTAAATGTGTATACATTTTTCACCCTTTGTATAATGGTAAAGGGAACAATTCAACAAGACATAACAATTCTAAATATGTATGCACCCAGATTTATAAAGCAAACTGTGCTGGATCTAACCAAAATGATGCACAGCAACATCGTAATAGCTGAGGACTTTCACATCCCATAGCCAGAACTGAACAGATCCTCTAATCAAAAACTAAAGAAAAGGGCTGGGCACCAGCCATATACACGGGAGCTGTTGGTTTCGAACCCAGGCCTGCCAAACAATGGCTACTACAATCAAAAAATAGCTGGGTGTTGTGGTGGGCATCTGTAGTCCCAGTTGCTTGAGAGGCTGAGGCAAGAGAATGAGCTTAAGCCCAAGATTTTTTTTTTAATTAAATCATAGCTGTGTACATTAATGCAATCACGGGGCACCATACACTGGTTTTATATGCCATTTGATATATTTTCATCACACTGGTTAACATAGCCTTCCTGGCATTTTCTTAGTTATTGTGTTAAGACACTTATATTCTACATTTAGTAAGTTTCACATGTACCCTTGTAAGATGCACCATAGGTGTGGTCCCACCAATGACCCTCCCTCCATTTACCCTCCCTTCCTCCCCACACCTCCCTTTCTCCTTTCCCCATATTCTTAGGTTATAATTGGGTTACAGATTTCATATGAAAGCTATAAATTACTTTCATAGTAGGGCTGAGTACTTTGGATACTTTTTCTTCCATTCTTGAGATACTAAGAAGAATATGTTCCAGCTCCATCCAAATAAACAGCAAAGAGGTAAAGTTTCCATCTTTCTTTAAGGTTGCATAATATTCCATGGTGTACATATACCACAATTTATTAATCCATGCATGGATCGATGGGCACTTGGACTTCTTCCATGACTTAGCAATTAAGTCCAAGAGTTTGAGGTTGCCATGAGCTGTGATGCCATAGCACTCTATCAAGGGCAAAAGATTGAGACTCTGTCTCAAAAAATAAGCAAATAAATAAATAAATAAATAAAATAAAATAAAAGTGAAAAAGGGGGGCGGTGCCTGTGGCTCAAAGGAGTAGGTCACTGGCCCCATATGTTGGAGGTGGTGGGTTCAAACCCAGCCCTAGCCAGAAACTGAAAAAAAAAAAAAGAAAGAAAAGAAACATGAGACTCTTTTAGTGCAAATGGGGCTACCAGACTTTTAAAGAACATTTTACTCTCAAACTATTGAATTTACATTCTTCTCATCAGTACACAAAACATCTTCCAAGATTTTTCACATCTTAGGCCACACAATATGTCTCAAAAATTCAAAAAATATAAATTGTACCATGTATCTTCTCAGATTACAGTGGAATAAAATCAGTAGTCACCTACAACAGAAACACTCAATTCTACACAAAGTCATGGAAGTTAAGGAACTTGCTGCTGAACAATTATTGTGTCAAGGAAGAAACTATGATGCAAATCATAAGATTCTTCAAATTAATGACAAAGGAGACACAAGTTATCAAAATCTGTGGGATTCAGTAAAAGCAGTCCTAAAGCAAAAATTCATAGCCCTCAATGTCTACTTTGAAAAAACAGAATAAGGGTGGCGCCTGTGGCTCAAAGATGTAATGCACCAGCCCCATATGCCAGAGGTGGCGGGCTCAAACACAGTCCTAGCCAGAAACTAAAAAAAATAAAATGTTTATAAAAAAAAAAAGAAAAAAACAGAACAATGATAAATGAACAGTCTAATGAAGTGTCTCGAGGAATTAGAAAAGGCAGAGTAATCTGCCTCTGAAAACATAGCAGAAGAAAAGAAATAACAAGGTCAGATCAGAACTGATTGGAATCAATAACAAAAGAAATATACAGAAGAATAAGGAAACCAAAATTGGTGCATTTGGAAAGATGAACACAATATAAAGACTTCTTGCTAGATTAATCAAAATGAGACTAGGAAGGACCCTAATAAACTAGGTTGGAAATGAAAAAGGAGATGTTACAACTGATACCACAAAAATACAAAACATCATCTCTGGATAGTATAAAAACTCTATGCACATAAAGTGGAAAATGTTGAGGAAATGAACAAACTTTTGAAAACACACAATCTCCCTAGGCTCAATCGGAAAGAAATAGAACTCCTAAACAGACCAAGTAATGAAATTGAAGCAGCAATATAAAAACCTTCCAAAAAAGGAATTCTGAACCAGTTAGTTTCACAGTTAAATTTTACAAAGAAAAGCTGGTACTTGTTTTACTGGTACTTATGTAAGCTGGTACTTACTTTTCTTCTTTTTGAGACAGAGTCTCACTTTGTCCCCCTGAGTAGCATGCTGTGGCATGATAGCTCACAGCAATCTCAAACTCTTGGGCTCAAGTGATCCTTCTTGCCTTAGCCTCCCAAGTAGCTGAGACTACAGGCACCTGCAATGATGCCCAGCTAGTTTTTTTATTTTTAATAGTAGAGTCAGGGTCTTGCTCTTGCTCAGGCTGGTCTTGAACTCCTGAGCTCCAACAATCCACCTGCCTTCCACAGTGTTAGGATTACAGGTGTGAGCCACTGTGTCTGGCCATAAATTGTTTCAGACATCAAGGTCATTATATAAAAAAGACAAGCGCACTTGAACATTTACTGTAGCCCAGTTCCCTGTCGCAGTGATGTGGAGCCCACTCAAGTGCTTGTGAATGCATGAGTGGATTCATAAAATGTGGTATATGTATATCATGAAGTACTTACTCAGCCATCAAAATAAGGGTGAACTGACACCATAACAACCTGGATGGAACTGACGGCTACTCCTCTAAGCGAAGTTTTGCAAGATTGGAAAAACAAACAACACATGTTCTCACTATTAAATTGGAACTAATCAATCAATGCCCAAGTGCACATTTGGTATTAAAACTCAAGGAAAGCAGGTAGGTGGCAGGGGTAGTAGGAGACCAGTAAATTTACAGCAAATGAGAACAATGCACACTATCTGGGTGAGGGTGCAATTATAAACTTGACTCACATTTTAGAAAAGCAATTAATGTAACCAAACATTTTTAGCCCATAATATTCTGAAATTTTAAAAAGTATAAATAAAAATCAATGTAAGGCCAAAAAGTAATAAAAGGTAATTGGTCTTGAGGGAGAAAAGTTTTTGATGCTCCTTTCTTAGACTTTTATAATATTTAGACTAAAGAGAAGTTGATATTCCCTCCTACCACTTTCAAAGTATAGTCTAAAAGAGAAAAGAAAAATTGGCTCGGCGCCTGTAGCTCAAGTGGCTAAGGTGCCAGCCACATACACCAGGGCTGGCAGGTTCGAATCCAGTCCAGGCCCACCAAACAAGGACAACTACAACCAAAGAATAGCCAGGTGTTGTGGCGGGTGCCTGTAGTCCCAGCCACTTGGGAGGCCGAGGCAAGAGGATCACTTAAACCCAGGAGCTGGAGGTTGTTGTGAGCTGTGATGTCACAGCACTGTACCCAGGGTGACAGCTTGAGGCTCTGTCTCAAAAAAAAAAAAAAAAAGCAATGTGTCACAATCAAATGTGACTTCACCTGCTGGACAAATAATTAAGGAGATTAAAAAATGATACAACAACAATTTATATACTAATGATATGAAATTATCATCATCAGCAACTAAAACAGTCCAAAGAGTGTTGGGGGAAGGGGTGGAGAAATTTGGATTTTGAAATAAACTTTTAAAAATTATTGATGAAAAGAAAAGGACACTTTAAAAAGAAAGCCCTACAACGTGGTTAAGATTGTACAGGCAATGGTGGACATTTGGAGCTAAAAAAGCGAACTTGATTCTATGTCCCTTACAGCAATAATAAAAGCAAAATCATTAGAACAGCAGATTTTCAGAGAACTACCCTCTAGTGGGTAAAATTTAAGTGCAGTAGTACATATTTGGGATTTATCATTTGGGAAGAATTTAATTTATACAATAATAGTAAATATCCCAGTGCATCAGGATATTTCATAATTCATAATCAGTTATTTAAAATTTTAGAATGCTACAAAATTAATTCACTAGGCTTAGCTGGTTATTATTAGGGTGTAGGAAAGCAATGGATCATTTTTTCCATCCCATACATTTTCCTAAGATTTAGGGTATATATTTTCTTTGTAAAAATTTCACTTTTCTGTGTCTCTGTGGATATTTTCTGAGGAATAATTGCTAGAAGAAAATTGCTAGATGAATGGATTTGGACATACCTAAGGTTTTCTTCCCTCCTCTTAACATATTTATTTCTTTTAATCCAAGTCTGCTTTATCAAGGCCACTGCATATCACTTGAATTCACAGTTTCACTACTTGGAAGACTGGAATGTTTTCACCCAATTAATGAGTGTATTTGCATTTTTATTCCTGTTGGGAAATCTCTTTTTATGTAATTTGACAACTTATTCTGAGCTTTTTAACTAAAGAGAAACTCAGAGATTTAACAGGATTTAAAAATGATGTTAGAAATTCCTCTCCCAGTGTATTAATTGTTTTCCAGTGTTTTTAGTAGATGATGCTTTCTGAGGTAAAGGGCACAGCTAAAGTTTTAAAATTTAAAATTGCCTCTTATTTTTTGGCAAAGAATGAATATATATAGCTCTTATTGTTTAATAGGATGTTGTTTCTTAAAATCAGAATTTAAGTTTCCCGAATTGAGGTTGTAGACTACGCATTTACTCTTCCAAATGCATAGATTTTGTCAGTTAAGGTGTATTCACATTTCACTTTCACATTGATACTTTTCATTTAAATGGATCAATTATGGCTCAGCACCTGTGGCTCAACGAGCTAAGGCACCAGCCACGTACACCTGAGCTGGCGGGTTCGAATCCAGCCCGGGCCCACCAAACAACAATGACGGCTGCAACCAAAAAAAAAAAAAATGGCTGGGCTTTGTGGCGGACACCTGTAGTCCCAGCTACTTGGGAGGCGGAGTCAGGAAACTCACTTGAGCCCAGGAATTGGAGGTCACTGTGAGCTGTGATGCCACAGCACTCTATGCAGGGTGACAGCTTGAGGCTCTGTCTCAAAAAAAAAAAAAAAACCTCTGGAAGCAAAGAGAGAGAAGAGACTAAAGTGAAAATAACCTTCAGGTCTTCAGGTTCAGGAACCAGAAAAGGCTTCAGTCTGAAGCCTTAGCAGTGCTCTTTGGGATCCAGTGAGTTATAATCCTGTTCAGGATAAAGGAAATCCCATGACTCTTCCCTCACTCACCTGTGGCTGGCCAGGGAAGCAGGAGTGAGACCAGGAGGGTCCAGGTGTCCCAGCATAAGAGCCTCATCTCAGGGGGTCTCAGTGTCAGAGGGGCAGACTCCTGTCCTGTGGGCTGTCCCGGGTCACAGTCTCACATGCGGGTCACTAATGTCCACACTTTTCCTGAAACAATATGACCCTGATTCCTTAACAGAGAACAGGCTCTTCATGACACACACATATGGCAAATAATTCAGGAGATGAGTGGACTCTGAGTGAGCTGCCTCAACCTTTACATTTTAAAGGGCCAAATAAGAAAGGAAGAAACATAAAGCAGAATTACCGGTCACATGATGAAACAGACATCTCATAACCAAGAAAACTCTGCCCCTGAACTCTTTTTATTTTAGCTTCCAAATTGAATTTGAAAGCTACTTTATTTACTCTTTCAAGGGTATGAAATCATATTTTCACATTATTTTTATTATTATTATTTTGAGACCGAGTCTCAAGCTGTCACTCTGGGTGACAGTGTGCTATGGTGTTACAGCTCACAGCAACCTCCAACTTTTTTTTTTTTTGAGGCAGAGTCTCAAGCTGTCACCCTGGATAGAGTGCTATGGCATCACAGCTCAGAGCAACCTCTAATTCCTGGGCTCAAGCAAGTCTCTTGTCTCTGCCTCCCAAGTAGCTGGGACTACAGGCGCCCGCCACAACACCCGGCCATTTGTTTGGTTGCAGCTGTCATTGTTGTTTGGCGGGCCTGGGCTGGATTCGAACCCGCCAGCTCAGGTGTACGTGGCTGGCGCCTTAGCCCGTTGAGCCACAGGCACCGAGCCTCAACCTCCAACTTTTGGGCTTAAACGATTCTCCTGCCTCAGCCTCCCAAGTAGCTGGGACTACAGGCACCCGCTTAAACACCCGGATATTTTTTGGTTGTAGTTGTCATTGCTGTTTGGCAGGCCCGGGCTGGATTTGAACCTTCCAGCTCTCGTGTATGTGGCTGGTGCCCTAGCCGCTTGAGCCATAGGCACCGAGCCATTTTCACATTATTACTCACTGGGAAAATCTACCTTAAAACCATATGAACAATCACTATAAATTTATTAAAATGGCAAAAAATAGAACAAAGAAAAGACAATTTCAAGTGCTACTGGGGATGATGAACAAAGGATATTCTCATACACTGCTAGTAGGAATGCAAATGCTATCCAACTCTGAAAAAGAGTTTGGTTTTGTTCACAAATCGACATTTACCACATGACTCAGGTAGGACAAATGGTAACTTATATCTATAGAAAAACTTGCATATGCATATTCATGCAGCATTATTCTTAGTTATCAGAGTTTACAGACAACTCAAGTGGTTAACTAGTAAAAGGGGACATTTGACACTATGGTGCAATAAAAAAGTAACAAAATGTTCAGACCTGGAGCAGGGATTTATCAGGGAAGAATTAAACTTCCATAGGTCACAAAAACCAGTCTCAAAAGGTTACGCACTATGTGATTGTATCTGTACAACCTCTGTAATAAAGCAAAATAAGAGTAGCAGTGAAGAAATCAGAGGTTCACAGAGGGTAGGGATGGAAGAATGTTCTGTCTAGAGACCGAGAGCGTAAAAGATTTTCTTGGAGGGAGATGGAACTTTTTTGTAACCTGAGGGTCTGATTAGGGTGGAGGCTATTCAAATTTATCTACGTATGAAAAGTCAGAATTGTATCCTTCAAAAAAGGGTTAATTTTAAAGTCTTTAAATGTATAAAAATTTGTAAAACATGGTGACCAAAATAAAAAGAGCCTTAGGAAAAAAAAGAAAAATGTGTCCTCGGGAGGCTGAGGCAAGAGAATCACCTAACCCAGGAGTTGGAGGCTGCTGTGAGCTGTGATGTCACAGAACTCTCTCGAGGGTGACGAAGTGAGACTCTGTCTCTAAAAAACAAAAATAAAAAAGTGTGTGTGTGTGTGTATAGTCTTTCATTACTCATGCTAATGAATAATAATGACTTTCTTTTCTTTTTTTTTTCTTTTTTTGCAGTTTTTGGCCGGGGCTGGGCTTGAACCCACTACCTCCAGCATTTGGGGCCGGCGCCCTACTCCTTTGAGCCACAGGTGCCGCCCAATGACTTTGTATTCTAATGGTCCAAAGATCCTAAGAAACCAAAGCTACAAGGGCCCTGGTCTCAACAAATTTAAGGTTTCCTTAGCAAAGTGTTGAAGAAGATTTAAAGAATGTTTTTTCTACTACAACTCATATAATCAAAAAGCAAAAATCTTGTTACTCACAGTCCCGAGGTGGAGAGACCATCCGTCAGGGCCACACAGGGAGTAGAACCCAGGGGTAGGGCAGCAGAAAGCTGAAGCTGTAGGGGGGCAGCTAGTGTATGACAAGTGGGGTGGGGTTAGCTGGGTTTCTCTAGTTCCCTGGGGATTGGCTAATTTGAGTAATTTTCTGGGTTGTAAGACATGAGGACTGTCCCTAGTGGTGATAGGGTGGGGTGATAGAGTGGGTGCATGTTGGCCCTGAGTGTGAGTCTGATAAGAGAAGCGGTTGGGGTGTGGACTTAATCAGCCGCTCAACAAGAGGAGCTGACCGGGGGCTGAAAATTGCATCAGGACACCATGTTATTTTAAAAAAGTGTTATTATTATTATTATTTTTTTTTATGTTGCAGACTCCATTTTATTTTATTTATTTTTATTTTTTTTTTATTGAATCATAGCTGTGTACATTAGTTCAACCATGGGGTACAGTGTGGGGGCTTCACATGCAATCTGAGATATTTTATCAACCTGATTGACATACCGTTCATGATATTTTCTTGTTTACTATATGAAAAC
>CAUYON010146011.1:0-29212 GCA_963573935.1 Arctocebus calabarensis
AGAACAGTGTTATAGACCTGCACACCCATGAAACAACAGGGAGAAGAAAAGCGTTACAGACCTGCACACCCAAAACCAACAGGGAGAAGAAAAGCGTTACAGACCTGCACACCCAAAACCAACAGGGAGAAGAACAGAGTTATAGACCTGCACACCCATGAAACAACAGGGAGAAGAACAACGTTACAGACCTGGACACCCATAAAAAAACAGGGAGAAGAACAGCGTTACAGACCTGGACACCCATGAAACAACAGGGAGAAGAACATCGTTACAGACTTGGACATGCCAAAACAACAGGGAGAAGAACAGTGTTACAGACCTGCACACCCAAAACCAACAGGGAGAAGAACAGAGTTATAGACCTGAACACCCCAAAACAACAGGGAGAAGAACAACGTTACAGACCTGGACACCCATAAAACAACAGGGAGAAGAACAGTGTTATAGACCTGCACACCCATGAAACAACAGGGAGAAGAACAGCGTTACAGACCTGGACACCCATAAAACAACAGAGAGAAGAACAGTGTTATAGACTTGCACACCCATAAAACAACAGGGAGAAGAACAGTGTTACAGACCTGCACACTCACAAAACAACAGGGAGAAGAACAGTGTTACAGACCTGCACACCCACTAAACAACAGGGAGAAGAACAGTGTTATAGACCTGCACACCCATGAAACAACAGGGAGAAGAACAGTGTTATAGACCTGCACACCCACAAAACAACAGGGAGAAGAACAGTGTTATAGACTTGCACACCCACGAAACAACAGGGAGAAGAACAGTGTTACAGACCTGCACACCCACGAAACAACAGGGAGAAGAACAGTGTTACAGACCTGCACACCCACGAAACAACAGGGAGAAGAACAGAGTTATAGACCTGCACACCCCAAAAAAACAGGGAGAAGAACAGTGTTACAGACCTGGACATCCATAAAACAACAGGAAGAAGAACAGCGTTACAGACCTGGACACCCACAAAACAACAGGGAGAAGAACAGCGTTATAGACCTGGACACCCATAAAACAACAGGGAGAAGAAAAGCGTTACAGACCTGGACATCCACGAAACAACAGGGAGAAGAACAGCGTTACAGACCTGGACACCCACGAAACAACAGGGAGAAGAACAGCGTTATAGACCTGGACACCCACAAAACAACAGGGAGAAGAACAGTGTTATAGACCTGGACACCCACAAAAGAACAGGGAGAAGAACAGTGTTACAGACCTGGACACCTAAAACCAACAGGGAGAAGAACAGCGTTACAGACCTGGACATCCATAAAACAACAGGGAGAAGAACAGCGTTACAGACCTGGACACCCCAAAACAACAGGGAGAAGAACAGCGTTACAGATCTGGACACCCATAAAACAACAGGGAGAAGAACAGCATTACAGACCTGGACACCAATGAAACAACAGGGAGAAGAACAGCGTTACAGACCTGGACACCCAAAAACCAACAGGGAGAAGAACAACATTATAAACTTGAACACCCAAACCCACATCCAGAGTAACCAAACTGGGGACCCCAGGATATTGAAAAGGTGTGAATAACATGAAGATGAATCCACTAAGCAGTTAGTAACTTCTATGTACGAAGAGGAAAATATCTGATAGGATTTAGGTAATACAATTTTCAGGGGTTTTTGTTTGTTTGTTTGTTTGTTTTTTGAGACTGAGTCTCACTCTGTCACCCTGAGCAGAGTGCTGTGCTGTCACAGCTCACAGCAACCTCAGACTCTTGAGCTCAAGTGATCCTCTTGTCTCAGTCCTATGAGTAACTGGGATTACAGGCACCCACCAAAATGCCTGGCTAGTTTTTCTATTTTTAGTAAAGATGAAGTCCCGAGTTTGCTCAGGTTGGTCTGGAACCACTGAAATGACACAATCCCCCACCTCAGCCTCCCAAACTGCTAGGATTACAGGCATCAGCTACCAAGCCCAGTTTTAGTGTTTTATTTTGTTTATTTTCCTTGTTTTCTTTTGTCGGTGTCATTTATTTCATTTTAGAGTTCCAATGGATTTTTAGCATTAGTATTACTTTTATAATTAAAAACACTTTGCACTTTGGAAAAACAGAAAATAAAAAGAATTCTGGGCCTCTTAGAACATGAGCACAAGGAACATAACACTTCAAGTTACATGCTTATCATTTAGTCTTAGGAAACATTATAAACGGAAAGCTCAGTGTGAATTAAAAATCATGAACAAGACATTAGGCATAACCGGATGATTCATCGTAAGTTTAGTTCATTATCTGCTTTTAACAAATGCAAAATGAAAGAAGAAACATGGTTCACTGAAGGGTAATAATTAGGACCATCCTAGTAATTGAGATTGATGTAGCAAACAGAGCTTGGGAAGTGACTGAAGTTTTGACGCTCTTGGAACTTTCTCGGTTTCTTTCATATTTTTCATGTGATTTTGACAGATAAATTTTAAAAACTTTTAAGAAATTCATGTTAACATGTAGGCATTTTTTTTTACAAAAATGAATTTATATTAGACCATATTTTAAGCCAATTTCTGCTTTTAAGAAGACAAATTTAAATATAATAAAGCTGTCAAGATTTTTTCATGAGTTTAAGTTTATAGAAAGGGCTGGCTGGCAGACAAGCCAAGTATAATTTACTTGTTTTTCTTATATGTTAACTGAATTTCTGATGTCATCACGAGGATGAGGGGCATACTTTTTGCTTTCCTAACGGTCAGATATGCCGGATTCACAAAGGCCTCTACCGACTATTTGAAAAAGTACTAAACTGTTTTCTCTCTCTCAATTAATCTTTAAACTTTTGTGACCTATTCTTAGTAAATGTGACGACAACAAAATCTCCCTAGAAGAACACAGTAAAAATGATTAGGTAAAAAGTCATCATTTGGATGTCAATTTATTTAATACAAATGTATCCAGGACCACAAAATATCTACTTACTCTGGTTCTGAGTGTTGAGAATTCAGAAAGGGATAAAATACAGCCTCTTTCCCTCAAACATTCTAATTAAACCCTGAGGATAACAATAATGTGATAATCATTATAACACAAAGTCATAATTTATTATTGAAAGGAATTTCTAATATATAACTCCAATAAAGAGAAGTTATTTGCTATGAAAATGTATATAACGACCTTCTATGGGCGACGCCTGTATCTCAAAGGATTAGGGCACAGGCCCCGTATACCAGAGGTGGCAGGTTCAAACCTGTCCCTAGCCAAAAACTGCAATAAATAAATAAATAAATAAATAAAATTAAACATGTTAAAAAAAAAAGAAAAAGACCTACTATGACTTAAGTACTGCCTGACAAAGTATATAATGCACCTGGCCTCGAACAAAACCACTTAACTCAGCAGTGATTGCAACTTCCAATTCCATGTTTGCTTTCCATCAATCTTGCTGTGCAATTATTTTTAGTGGTGACTCACCTCTGCTAGTCAAGTGCCACATTGGTGATTATATCTGACTATTTTATTTAAGAACAAAGAAAATGGCATCTGTCTATACATTTTAAAGAACTCATAAATAATTTTTTAAAGCAATGAATAAAAATTACACCTGCTTGATTTTCCAAAATGCCTTCTTTCAACTCTACATCAAACAAGGATTTGTGGTGGTATTTGGAAAACAGGTATAATGAATGCAGCGTTCAATACACTGGGCAGAATGCCTTCCCCCGACAAGTCCAGAAGCTGTAAATACATTAGGTTCTATATAAGGAGGAACTAAGCTGACCAACAGGGAAATTATCCTTCGTTATTCAGTTTGGCTAATGTTATCACAGGGAGTCTTCAAAAATGGAAGAATGTGACTGAAAGGGCATAGGAGAAAAAATGTGAGGACTATAAGAAAGGAAGGAGAGAGGGAGGAAGGTGAGTTACTCTAAATGATAACATGTTTGTTTAGAACCACCCCTTCTTTCACCATCAATTTGTTAGGAATTTATTTTCAGTCCAGCATGTATGGTATGGCCAGTGTAATTATGCATTGAGAAGCTGATCCCCTACAAGTTCATTTGCATGAATAAGGCCACAATAACAGAAAGGCAAAAGTTATATATACGTGTATAGATGGAGACTTTAAAGGTAAAGGAAAATGGGAAGAAAACGTAAATTGTAAAGTTGTTGTACAAAATAAGATGGAACTTTCCAACTTGAATTAGGCCATGTGTTAGGGTTGAGAAACTTGTTTCTAATCAGAATTGTATCCCAATACTATTTACACTAATAATACATTCTCTAAACTGTGTAGAGAAAATATTTATGTGGAAGATTGCTATGTCTTAAAATTTTCCCAAACTTGGATTTTATTCTATGTTTAAACTCTTATCCTTTTGGTTTTTTTTTTTTGTGAATCCTTTTGGAAACTATGAGCATTCTTGCTCTGACTTTATACCATTTATAGCACATGCTTAGGGATTGATATTTGCAGCAGATAACAATCCATCTCATGAATATCAGAAACAAGAGATTTAGTTTAAAAAAAATCAACCTGCTGAATTTGCTGGCATAAATTTTAGAAAATTTGAATATTCCCAAAGAGCAAAGTATTCTGAACTTTAAGCGTATTGATATTTAGTTATGTCTAACATATCCTCAATAGATTTGTGAATGTATTTGCAAAGCATTTTAAGGTCACTTTTTCAAAAAAGCTATTTCAATCACTTTTGAACTTACATATTTTAAAAATAGCTTATACAGAAATAGAGCTTTGCAAAATAGCACTATCACTGTCATCTCAAAATAGCACGTAATGAAAACAAAAGAATGTTCCTACCATGCAATATATACAAGCACTTTCCTTGATGTCTTGATTTTGTACATACATAAATGAATTTCAACAAGTGAAATATGGAACATTAGGGAATGATTATCATGTGGACATTTCTAAACCAATTTTTATTTTACCTTTACTATAACCTTATTTGATTATTGTATATATAGACCAAAAATAACTGAAATTCACAGTGATTTATTCTATGAAATTGTTTAGAATCTGATTATAATAATTAAGTGGCATTTAATTAAAACACTTCTTCTAAGTAGGTTTTTGCGGCCTCACATTAACTGGCTCATTTGGATGATCACATACTGTTTCCGTTTATGATATCATGCAGAATGGGAGTAGTCTTGGTTTCTGAATTTTAATGAGCTCTGTACAGCTGTTCACTGCACACCAAGTAGCTGATGAACAAACATGAGCTAAAATGGGTTATGAATCAAATATTAAACTGCATTTTGAATTATTCTTTTCTAAGTTTTTATCAACTCCAAGTATTAAAGTTAGTTGCTCTTATTTAATAGTAGTATAACACAAACATATTTTAAATTGAAACTCTCTTTGAAGACTTGATAATTGATTTTTCTTCTCATGACCTTTATTCTATTTAATATCTTTCCGTATGAATCAAAGCCTCCCAAATACTCAGTGCATTGCTATTTATTTGGATACCTTTTTCCAAACTTAGAATTAGAATAAAAATGTAAGCTCTTCCAAAGAACAGAGAGAGGGAAGGAGGGCGGGGGGTAGTGGGGGTCTTGGTGTGTGACACACCTTTCAGGGGCAGGACAAAATTATAAGAGTGACTTTACCTAACAAATGCAAATGCAATCAGTATAACCTGGTTTCTTGTACCCTCGACGAATCCCCAACAATAAAAGAAAAAGGAGAAAACCCTCTCTACTGGAAAACAGGTAAATTGGTGTCCATCTGATAAGGGGTTACAAGAAGAAAAGTAGTCAATCTTTAACATAAGAATGATAATTCCAAACAAGTAAGTAATTACTGAGGAGCTTTGAAGTATAGGAAAATGAATATTTCTGTCATTTGGTCAATTGGATTATCACAAATTATGGTAGAACCTCTGTTAAGTTGATCACCCAAGAGGCTATTACAAACTGGTCAATTCAAGGTGCAGAGATGGCCAACATAAAGAACAAGGCCTACAGTACTGGTACATACATACATGTGGTGCATGTCCCACCAATGAAAATTAAGTCAACTTAAGGAGGTCGTCAGTGTAGGGAGTTTCTGCTATAGTCTATTCATCAAAATTACTCTTTTTGATGGTTTCACCTGAGTAAATGCATATCCACCCAAACATAAACCTGTACAGATGCTGTCAAGCCAAGACTCCTGGTTCTCAATTCTAATAAACATGAATGTACCCCTGAGAAAACATTCCGTTATTTATATTGGTTAGGTCCCATATACATTGCTCCTGGAATCTCAAGTATATCACACATTACAAATGCACAACCAGCCTTCCTGGAATGCTTTTGCTACACTCTATAGGGAGCACTCTGCAACAGCAGGAGGATGTTAGGGGTGGTCAGGGAGAGGAGCTCCAGCAGGGCAAAAGCGGAACAACCAGCTACAGTCATGATCAAGTCAGGCACCAACTCCCTTTGGGATGAACCCACCACCAATGAAGCATTCTCCATGACCTACCCCTCTACTCAGCATTTAGATACAGTCCCTCCTTACAATAAAGAAACAAGCTTTCCTCATGTGGTTTCCCACTACAATAAAATAAAACCCAAATTCCTTTTGATGGCCTACAAAACCTCCTTAACCTCAGTTACTCCATGCTGGCTTTCCCACTCTTCCAGAACACACCACAAACGTTATTCCTCAGGACCTTTGGAAGAGCTGTTCCCACAGTCAGGAAAGCTCCTAGTAAATACCCATGTGCCTTGTGCTTCTACTTCATTCAGGCGTCTGCTCAATTTAGACTCTTCAGAGGGGCCTTCCCTGTCCCGCCCACCCAGGATGGCACCCACATAAAGTATCTGTCACTACCTGACATCACACCACAATACTCACCCTGTGCTTGTTTCCCTACTACAATGTGGCTGGGCGTCCTCTTTTGCTTATCAGTGCACCCTAGGGAGCTAGAAACATCATTAGTTGCTCAATAAGTATCTGCTGAATAAACGACTGAATGAATAAATGGATAAACAATTCCTCAATGCATATTAAAGTAGTTACATTGGCTAGCTTTGAATATGTTACCAGCATAGTGGCCGTGCATCTATGCTCGTCCTTCAGGGATACATTTCCTTACTAAGGGATATATTTTCAAGCTAAAACAGTTAGAAAAAAGATGATTCTGATATTAGTGCTGTAAACAACACACTGGAGGAAAGAGAAGGAAACAGAGCAGAGCTGGTTCCCCAGGAAGGTGGCAGAGACAGATGGGCCTAAGCCAGGGAATAAATGAGCAATCCAGGAGGATCACAAGAGGGACCAGACAAATAAATGCCCTGATTTCAAAAATTTCTTCCTAGTTGGTGCTCAGTGAATGCTGAATAGACAGGATAGTGCTAATATAGTACAGGGATTACCTGATGAATCTTCAAACTCCACATGGCCTGGACCAGAAATTCAAAACAATTTTTTTTCACAAGAAAAATTATGTTATGAATACAATTTTTATAACCAAAGGTTGAATGATATTAATGTCATGATTTTCAGAGGATCCTGTGTTCCAGTTCTAAGTAATAATTTTTATTCTGGCCAACACTTGTGGCTCATGCCTATAATCCAGCACTTCGGGAGGCCGAGGTGGGCCTGAGCTCTTTTGAGCTCACGAATTTGGGATCAGCCTGAGCTACAGCAAGAACCTATCTCTAAAAATAACCGAGCATTGCAGCCGGCACCTGTAATCCCAGCTTCTCAGGAGGCTGAGGCAAGAGAATCGCTTGAGCCCAAGAGTTAGAGGTTGCTGTGAGTTATGAGATGCCACAGCACTCTTATCGAGGGTGACAAAGTGAGACTGTGTCTCAAAAATAATAATAATAATTTTTATTTATTTAATCATAAGTTGTTAACCTGAGTCATAAACTTAAATGCTGGTAGGAGTCAGGCAGGCAATGTAAATGAAGACCATGGGCATCGCACAGGCCAGGACCCTTGCTCTGGTGGGGTGAAGGCCTCTCTGCTGGAGCCAGATAAGACCTATGTTGTGGGGAACCTGGGCTTTCTGGTAAGAGTTCTCAGTTTTTATCGTTGACAACTAGTTCAAACATTTTCTAAAGCCATGCAAACCAAACACAGTTGCAGCCACTATCAGTCTTTAGTTTCGTAATCTCTGTTGAATACAAATATGACGTGCAACCAGAAGGACAGAAGCAATGTCCACTTGCTGATTTTCTGAGCAAATTTCAAGAAAAAAAATTCCTATCTACAGAAACCCAGGTCTTTGTTAGTAACAAATGAGAAAAATTTTGAAGGAAATCTGAGATACTTGAGGCAATAAGATGGTGGCTAAGTACTTTATAAACAAAACATTAATAAGAAAATGACTTCATTTCTATCCATAGACTCTTAATGTTGTGTAGCTAACAATTGAGTTGTCAGATATTTGTTAAATAACAAGATTCTGATCATATGAAGTACTTAAAAAGCAAAGTCAAGATTCGTTTGGCACAATTACTCCTTCAGCTATTAGTTTAACTAAAAACAAGCCCTGACTAACATATAAAACATGGACCGTGAGGATTTGTGGACATACACTTGCAGTCTCACTATGCACAAGTAGGCCAGGCCAGGCCAAGATCCATCAGCTTGTTGGGGATGGACTCAGTGAATGAACTCAGCAACTGCCCAGCATGTGCATCGCACTGCTGCTTCATCATTCTCCATTCATCACAAACTCAAAAAGTTTTACCAAGGTTCTAAACAAGGATCACTCAGTGTTTTAGTCATGCTTTACTTAGCTCTGTGATTAAATTTCACTTTTACCCCTGTAGTAGTATATCGGGGGATTCACGACACTGTTGGCATGTCATCCACTTTAATGCCAAGGTATACCTCACCTACAGAGCTCCAGGGAAAGCAGTCTCCACCTACCCAAAGGCTCCTAGAGCCAGGAGGCCCCCACCCTCCCCAGCTCTTGGTGTCCACCTGGCATCACTCATCCACCTGTCCAATCTCATGGACCATCTCAACTTGTATTTGTGTCCTGGCTTCTGCTCCCCACTAAATTTGTTCTCTCATTACTCAAGCCTGACAAAACTTTCTTGGCTTCCTAGCTCAGCCAGGAGGCCTGGTGGGATGGGATGCTGTATCAAATTGGGCCCAGTTGCAGATAACAGGCATTATGGGAGCTAATTTAAGCAAAACAATATCTATGGCCATATCTTAGGTATTTAACACAATCATTAAAGAAAATGGAGGAACATTGGAAGCACGCCACCTTCCTAGACTTAGCCACAAAAATTGGACAGTAGTCATCACATATCCATAGTCATCTTATATTTGGCACAGGTATTATTGATGGACACCTCTCCCCAATAATGTTGGCTTTAGCTCCTGGCATTCCTTTTGTGTACCAGATTTCAGGAATAGTAAGCTTTGAACTTGCATATGACCCTTTGGCCAAGAAGAAAAATATGGCATCTATATCAGCCTGAAATACATATAGTGGTTATTTATTTACGAATTTTAAAGCTTTTGACTCATTAGGCAGTGACCTAGTTTTCATGCCTCAGCTTCTTGTGAGTTTCTTAAAAGGATGTGGTGCTTTCCCATATAAGCATGATATTAAAGAACATTACAGAGCAGAGTAGTAGCTTTGGCAAGGACAGAAGTTTGAATCTACTCTGGGGCAGACTCTGAATAATAGAAGAAATGATAAGAATGTCAACAGCCAATGAGATATTTTCTAATTCATTGAATAAAATTGTACAGGAGGTTTTATCTTTGCAAAATCTTGTCCCACCGAAGGCTAAAGCACTATCGATAGCAATTAGTAAAACCTTTGTGCTTACAATTAGGTCTAACCAACAAACACATTCCCCGAAACTTACTGGAAAATTTATTTCTCCTGAGGGCTAGATTTGCTGTGCTGGTAAGATTTAAATTACTAATTCTAGAAGAATTCCATACTGCACACAAAATGAATTTCACAAACATGCACTTGAGAGTCTGTCTGAAAGTCTTCTAATGTTTTCAAGTAGAAAAATTATACTACCTTTTAACTCTATTAGTCCTTCAAAGGAAAATAAAAAAAAAAAAACCTTACCTTTTCGAAAAACATTTTTCTTTGGGTTTTAGAACTAATATATTAGACAAAGGAAGAAGAAAAAGGGGTACACTTTCCACTTCTTGGAAAGTAACAAGCCAATACTAAAAGCTGTTGTTTTAGAAGTAATTAGGCCAATTAAGCCTAACAGCATGCTTTCAGGAGAAACTCTGTGAAAGCTTCTACCAGCAATGAAAACTTGCACTGAAACAAGGAAGAGCTGATAAATGCACAGAGATACAATTTTGGAGGGCTATCACAATTCTCTTACTCTTGGAAAGGCAGTGAAGTAGGATAACAATGATTTTAGATTTGTTTAGTTCTTTCCAAAAGGAGTAAAGGATAAGAAAAAGTCTGTTCTACCATCTATCAATGAAGGAATTTGGAGAAAAGCATGTAACTGATGCACAAAAGGTGGAGAAAACCAGCCAATATTTTCTTCGTAAATTACATTCCAAAGGAATATCCTCATTCCATAATATACAACTTTGAGCAGGACAGAGTTGAAGGCAAAACAGGTAATAAGAAGATTTGGGTTTGTATTTTAGAATTCATCAAATGTGGCTGATTATATAAGGGACCAAATTAAGAGCAACTGTGAATTAAGTTCATCTTATACCCACATCAGAACAGATAAAGCAAAAAAACCAAACAAAAAGATAAAAAAACAACTCCATACAATACTATGGTAAAGATATTTAACATGGTGACCAATAGCATTTGATTTAATTTAGAAAAACAATATTGGGTGGAAACAAAAAGAAAAAAGTTTTAAAAAATCTCACAGAGGATCGGTGCCTGTGGCTCAGTGGGCTAAGGCAGCAGCCACGTACACCTGAGCTGGCGGGTTCGAATCCAGCCCGGGCCCGCCAAACAACGATGACAGCTGCAACCAAAAAATGGCCGGGTGTTGTGGCGGACGCCTGTAGTCCCAGCTACTTGGGAGGTGGAGGCAGGAGATTCGCTTGAGCCCAGGAATTAGAGGTTGCTATGAGCTGTGATGCCACAGCACTCTAACCAGGGTGGCAACTTGAGGCTCTGTCTCAAAAAAAAAAAAAAAATCTCACAGAAATACACTTGCTTTAGAAACTCACTAAATTCATCACTGAAAATTTTTTAGCACTAGTATTTGTGTCTAAGTGACTATAAGCAAAGATATAACATATCCCTGAATTTTGTGTGCTTTCAAATTCTCTTTTTTCTATTGCTTAGCAAAAGTCACGAGGAGATGGACTACTTTTACAAGGCAGATCCCTTGGCTGAAGAACATTAAAAATAATGCCACACCTGGTTAAATGTGACTTGTACATCTGTGGTGGAGGAAATGAAGAGTGAGATTTCAGCTCCTCAGAACAATAGGCTTTTCTTTAAAGATTCTTTTATATTTGAAGACACATGAGAAATTACATTGTTAGCTTTTCTGAAAATATATAATAAGGTTTAATTCTGGAAAGAGAAGGAAATGTATACTACCAGATTTTCACTTTAGGATAGAAGGTCAAACCTCAGCTATTTGGAACATTCTGCTATTTGAAATTACCAGGAAACTTGTTAAAAGAAACATTGCCTGGGCCCCTTCCCAAACCTGAGATAAATCTCTGTTTTTTCCAAAAACTCTCTATCCTACATTATGGTGATTCTTTGTCTATATGGTTTGAGAACTGCTGCTCTTGAGGGTAGACCTGGGATGTCTTATGCTGCAAATCATTAATATTCCTGATGTCCATTACTCACGTGTAAACTTTAAGAACAAAATCTTTTTCTTCCTTTAATTCAGTGAGAGACTGTAGGATATCCAAGATGCTTAGGACTGCACAGCCATAGGGTCGCCTGTAGTGCAGATGAGCAGGGCCCTTCTTTGAGTCATTGAGGAGCATCCGCCCTTGAATATAGCAGAAAACACCAGTCAGAGAACTTCACACTCCTCTCTAGCATGATTTGATTATCATCCAAGGATGCCAGAGCTCTAAGCACCTAAGAGATCCTTTAAATTAGAAGACTACAGGATTGAAGGGAATCATTCAAAGATATTTAAGTGGAAGAATACCAAACAGGTCTGTAGGCCAATGTTCTTTCCCTGTAACACATTCAATCAGTCATCCATATCATCTACCTCTAAATCAGCATCAATAGTCCATTTATTAATTATATGAGGATAAAAGAATGACTTCATGAATTTCTTAGAAAAACAGATTTAAACATGTTAGGCATATTAAGCATATTTTATTAAAGCTTAATATTTGAGCCGCTCGGTATAAACTATGTATTATGCACAGATAAGGAAGACACTGTGTTCTTCTTTCAACCAAATTCTGCTGCCAAAGGTGCTCCTAAACCACTGTGGAGATGAAAGAAATCTTAAGAAGTAGATGGGTGCTTACTTTTCCTGCTTACCAAAGCAGTGTCCACCATGGAAGAGGACTTGCAAATCCTGAAATCTCAACAAATGCTTTAAGTATACCAAAACAGTTTTGTTGGCCAAGGATTAAAACATATTCTTTGACAAAAATGTACACAGTATGCATAGAACCCAAACCTATGAAGGAGGATTTGGGTGGCCCTGGCCCCCAAAGTGATGTTATAAACTTGAAATAAATCTGGGCAAATTAACCATAGACCAGTAGCAAAAATAATTGTTTTTCATCTTGGGAAGGGGTAAAAGTGAGATGCCATCCATCTTCTGTAGGGACAACAACTCTAATTATGTGAAAAAAATAGCACAGATACATAATTTGGGGTACAAACCATGGGAAAGGACATTTACCACCTGTTATGTTGGCATCCTAGGCAATCTGCTATAATATCTCTGAAGGAGAGTGTAGGTGCAGAGGAAGGGCATTGTGCTACACAGAATGCACAAAAAGCAGACCACTTGAAATACAAAGTTTGAGCATAAAACCAAATGGTGTGCAGAAGGTTTCAAGTGACAAACTTGCCCTCAGAAAACAAACCAAAAAAAGCATCCATTTATATTAAACCCAGCTACCAAAGCAACTAAGCTTAAGGTAGAGCTCCAATACAAGCTGAACTCCAGTCTAGAGACTTGAGACTTTGTTATGTTGGCTAATTTTCTGGAGTTAGATGATAACTCAAGGTAGTTTTGATTTGCATTTCTCTGATGATTAAGGATAGTGAGCATTTTTTCATGTGTCTGAAGGCCAGTGCCTGCTGGTGCATCTTAGAAGGGTACAGGGATTGCACTAATGTACACAGCAATGATTTAATTAAAAAAAAGAGAGAGAGAGAGAAAAAATAGAGACTTGAGACTAACAGGTAGAATTTGGGAGAAAATAAAGTTCATGCATAGGAGATACTTATCCCAAGTTGGGCCAGTCTTAGTTGTATGAATGGATAGGTGAAGAATACCTATTCGGATCACATGGGCAACTATATACAAATCTCTCTTCATATCTTTGCTGCTCAGATCCTAAGATAAAAGAAAAAAGCAAGGAAATTTAGGCAAAGACTACACACAAAATAATAAAAATTTCGTTTTGAACCTCTAGTGCAGTAATTTTCAACCAGTGTGCCATAAAAAATTTTAAAGATCATTAACTGAATTATTTTTGAAGGGAGTTCAAAGTACAATAAGTATATTCTTTTTTTTTTACTCTTTTTTTGGATCAATATAAGTTAAGTGTGCCATGGAATTTTAACTATTTCAAGTGTGCCATGAGATAGAAAGGGCTGAAAAACACTGCTTTAGTGGTTGGCTTTCAGTATATGTTATAGGCAATGGAAGGGAGATTACAGTATACAGCAGTTTATTGTTTATATGATTACTGCAGTGAGTTTGGATATCATATATGCCTCTAGAAATTTATTTTATTTTATTTTATTTTTTATTTAAAAAATGAGATTTTTAAAATGAGATTTTTCCCAGATCTCATTTTAACCACCTAACAAATCAGACATCCACAAAAGTTCTCATATAAATCTTCATGATATTGCCTTATCCTATGTTCATTTTACCATCATGTAAAAACATTTTGTAACAAAAGGAGTAAATATTCAAAGTAGAAAAATATGCAAAACACAAAAAAATCTCATTAGTGACTGAAATTCTAAAAGTTTATTCTCTAATTTTTTGTTTGTCCTTTTGAGACAGGGTCTTATTCTGTTGCCTGTGCTAGAGTGCAATGGCATTGTATCTCATTGCAACCTCACACTTCTGGGCTCAGGCAATCCTCCTGCCTCAGCCTCCAGAGTAGCTCGGATTATAGATGTGCACCACCATGCCTGGGTAATTTTTAAAAAATTTTTATAGAGATGGGATATCTCTATGTTGCCCTTACTGGTCTCAAACTCATGGCATATTCTCTAGTTTAACATTGCCTCCATTGTTTACAACTGATTATTACACACTAGGTACATTTCCTTGAAAAGATTAATTTGGTCTTAGTGAAACATCAATAATTTGATCCCCATTTTTGAATTCTGATATTTATTATTTGTACTACTTATAAGGCTGAAGACAATTCTATTAGAAAACTTTAAGGGCTTATTTTAAGTAAAAAAATCTTGATTTAGAATCTGAAACTTTCCAAATCAAAGTTATGAAAATCATTCTTATATATTAAGTATTCGTGTTTAGAACCCATGTTGAAATAAGTGTTTATGAATATGCATTTATACTTTATGAACTGTATTTGAAGTAATAGAAATTCTTCAATATACATATTTTATGTTTTTAACCAGGTCAGCAACTTGCTGCTCATTCCCAGCTATTATTGTGATTCATAGTGATCACTGATAGAGTATCCCTCATCCTTAATGGGACTGTTCCTATGATTTTTCTTTAGTTTCTAGAAAAGGTTACCTTAGTTTTACTTACTTTCCCCCTTTCATCTTTTATTAATCCCAGATGTTTGTCTTTATTCATAAAGAAAAAAAAAAGAGGTGGCAGGACAATCAAGTGGCAGTCACGACCTGTAGTGAGCTTTGAGATTCAAAGTTCCTATGTTTCCTAATTTCTTTTTTGCCTTGTTGTAGGGTTAGTACTACAATGAGGAAAGCAAGGCACCTGGGGTGCAACATTTAAGAAGGCGTGCACTCTCAGGGTCCTATTTTACTTGCCTCACCCTAGTCCCAACCTTGGCCTGTTGGATGGTCCTGAACATATGAAAGAAAAGGAGGTATTAAAAAGTAATGTGTAATGGTGAAACAAAAACTTTTAGGTGATTATAAAATTTTGCCAAGTTCTTAAAATAATAAAATATGCTTATAATGAAATAGGTTATAAAATAATTTAACATAAAATTGGTAGCTCTGGAATCACAAAGATATTTATACGAAAGTTGTTTTTTGATATTGAAAAAAGATGTTTTAGGATTCATTTCACTAAATGACTCCTTGGTTTAAAGTGGAACTTAATATTCTGAAAATAGCACTGTATTTTGACATGTATTAAGATGGGTGCTAAATAAGAAATGGAAATTGAAAAACAGGTTACCAGTTTTTATATACATTTTGGGATGGAAACACGTCTATTATTAAGGACACAGAAATGTTTGACACATTTCAAAGTAAACTAGTCCCTTCCACACAGCCTAGATTGCTGACCTAAACTACTGAAAAACTAACATAGCTATCAATACCAGTACACCTCAGAAGTCAAGCCAGTTACCAAAGATGACCAAACACTAATCAAATGGGTTGTATAAAGTAACACTGAACTTTTTTGTTGGCTCTGGCTAAAGTATAATTTGTGGTATTTTCCAAGTTGCTGAGTAGGGGCTTTTCTGACCATTTTGTACATGCTACCTAGAACTCTCAGTGATATTCATTTGAGGTCAATAAAAATAAGATAATAATTAATGCAATAAAATATTTTAAGTAAAATTATTATTTGTGAGTTCCCCATTTTTCAACATAAAAGCTATCTTATTAAATGTAAGTGTATGACTAAACACAGTTACTGTAGGGTTTATTAACAATACACTCAAGGCTAAGTACCAAGTGTGGCTATCCTTGTCAAATTACACAACTTACATGAAGATAAAAGAAGAGGGATAATGTACCCACCATTCTTCTGGTGAGCAGGGTTTGAATTCTGATTGCACAAAAGAAATTAGATTTGCTCATTGGACCAAACTCTAATCCTACATAATAAGGAAGCTGGTCCCCAACTACACTGCAGGTAGGAGAGGAAATTGAGGACATCTTAATTAGAGAGAAATTAGATTTGCTCATTGGACCAAACTCTAATCCTACGTAATAAGGAAGCTGGTCGCCAACTACACTGCAGGTAGGAGAGGAAATTGAGGACAGCTACTGATGTTCCATTTGAAATATAGAAAAGTTAACTATTGTTCTTGGGCTACTCTTTTGCTATAAAGATAATAGGATTTACAAACATAAAGTAAAACCAATTTATTCACACTTAAGTTACAGAAAAAAGAAGAAATATTTAAATATATAATGTTATTTCAGTAATAATCAAGTTCAATTCTGAACTCCAAGAAATAGCCACTTAAAATCCTATTTTGGTATGTAGAATAATGTAAATAAATGGATAAAATATAATGTCAACTAAAGCAGGGATAACAGTACAAATTCATTCTCTGAGTTGGTCACTTGACTATAACAGAATATAAGCATATATTCATTTATTTATGTAACAAATCATTATTGAGACCTTAGTATTTGCCAAGCACTCTTTGTGAGGCACTGGATATCTAGTAATGAGTGAATATACATTGATGAATTCTCACATATCTGTATATACAGCCACTGTTTATCATGAAAATTAGCAGAATTCCTTATTGCATTGGCAGTCATGTAAGTATAAAATTGCTCCTTCTTGCATAAAATTCTTTCTCTACAGGAAACCCTAAAACCTATTAAGGTCAGACAAAAATAAGGCTTCAAAGAAAAACCATAAATACTGTGACAGTCATGTGGCTCTGAAGTCAGCTGAGTAACCCTGTAATCTGCTGTTTGTATGGTCTTCTTTTCCCTTGTCTAAGTTAGGTAAACTAACACCATCAACCACAGTTGTGGATACATTTTTCTGTATTTACTCTGATACTTTGTAGCATATATGCCAACCTAGAAAATGCTTTTCTTATAGGAGGAACTCAAGTCTTAGAAATGAGAAAACAGGTTCCACCAAAGTTATTTATTTTAGGTAGCTTAAAGTAAAAATAACAATCCTTGCTAAGATAATCTTATTCAGAAATCGTGTGTGCTTTGTAAAAATTCCTCAAATCATGTTTAGGACCTTAAAAAAAATAAAAACAAAACTCCAGGCGTGGACTGCAAAGGGAATTATGGAAATAGTTTATTTAGCAGGCTTGTGCTTTCCCATTATCCAGAAGAAGAACACATTCTAAATGTTATGTGCATCTTTGATTTATAAATTTGGAGCTATAGCTTTGGCTTCTGAGTCTATATGGATAATTAAAAAACTAAGTGAAATTTTTGATTCACTGTAATTAATTACATTCAAATACCATCATAATTAAGAGACAAGAACTGTACTCATCATATTCAAGGATTCAAGGATAACACACACAGAGCTCTATTCCCACAAACCCAAAGAACATTAACAAATTATCTTGCTGCTTTACCAGATAATATCAGAGAATCAGGATCTAGAAAAACCTTCTAAGTGTACTGAGACATTCTAGACAAATGAGTATTATATTGTTTAAATTCTGTTTTAGAAAGGAGTTCCTGTGAAACCACCTTGAGTATCCAGGAATTCACTTCAGAATCTCTCATCCAATCATCTAACCTAAATCTCATAAACTACACTTTAAATTCTATTCTTTGTTCTTTTCCTGTTCAAGAGAGAACACTGATCTTTCCAGACTAAACGAACTCAACTCCCTTAACCATCTTCTTGGATCTGCTTTTCCAGTTCTTTCTTCTTGCATTAATCCTAAGACTTGAATTCTAAGCTCAAAGATGAATAAAACATTATTTTGGCTTAACCAGATTCATACATCTTTCTGTGTATCTGCAACATTTTCAATAAAAGCTATCCCTGTGAAAGTGGGTTCTGATTCTGCAGTAATAACATCATTTGATGTTTTGAAAGATAAATGTATAGCAAATGAAATAAAAAGCAAGATATACAAATGAAATTTTATCTTTCATAGAAAGTTACATATCAGATCTCCAGATAAATCCTTTTTTGCATTTTTAAGAGGTATACCATAAGGTTTAAGATATCTGATTGCCACAATCAATCATGTACCATATGGCAAGGTCAGCGACACTGTGAGATTATCACATCTCTGTACGCACAATAGGTTTTGATATATCTCAGTATCATTGAAACAAAGCAAAGAATCCATAACAGTCAAAACTGATTTAAAACTGTGACACAGTCTTGTTTTTTTCTTGAGCAAATAAATTAACTCAAATAAATAAAGCTGGATAATTAGTTTTTATAACTGGGTAAAAACAAATAAGTAAATAAAAATCAACCTGAAGAATATGTAAGGCTATGTGGTACTGTGAAGTTTAGTACTTTCTCATAAGCACATTCCCAAACCTTCTCTGAGTTGATATGTTTATGATTTCAGAGACCATGAACAAGAGTCTAGTTATTCAGTAAAAACTAAAGTTCAGATCATAGCAGGAAAGATCATCTACTTGGTATTTGGAAGAGGACTAAGTAAGTCTCATGGTATGTGAACTCACTAACAAACTTTGAAGCTATAAATTTTGTGGATGCCTTTAAAGGAAATTATATTTACACATGAGAGAAATTCTCAGTGGCCTTGGATAAAAATAGTAAGAAAGACTTTTATCAGATTTTAAGTGTTCATTATACAAAATAGCTTATAAAATCTATATCAGTAAAGGGTACTTGATTATATTTCTTCAATAAAAATTCATTAAAAAATTTTTAAACCATAGCTAATTCCAGTTTTCTATAAATATTTCATTAAAACTCAATAGAAACATAAATCAAGTCTCATTCTCTGCAGTGTGTACAGAAATGACAACAAAATGCTTATTTCCAGGATGATAATATCTACATAACAGGTCCCTGGTTAGAGTCCATAGCAAAGGGAGGAAAGAGAATTTACACTTACTGTAAAAAGGGCACACATTCGTTCTATCTTCTCTGGATTCCGTGGTCCACCATTCTTGTTTAGTCTCACCAGAAACCGCTCACTGAAATGCAGGGAAGAAAGAGAAATGTGAGGAAGTGCATGCTCCAGAATAAACAGAAAGAGCACCTATAAAGAAGTACTAAACACTTCAGCTTGCAGTAACAAGGCCAAACACATGTCTTGTGGCAGTGTCTATTTTTTCCTACCAAGAAACATGCAAATGATACTACAAATGGTGTAATAAGTGTTACTATTTACTTGCTGGTTACAACTGTGTGTCTTATCTCACTGAAGGTATGGTGCTCCCTGAGGGCATTAATGAGGACTCATACTCTTCTCCCACAGCCCCAAAGCACCTCACATGATGCCAGACTCATAACAGGCATATACATTTCTTTACCTGAGCACTGAGCACTCAGATCCTTATAAAAATCTTCATCATAGTAGATCCAAAAAATCTACATTAACCAATCTACATCTTCCTATATAACTTTCAAGAATCACTTTAGGCCTTAAAAATGCTACAGGAACTTTTAAAAACTTTTGTGGAAATTCAAAGATAAATGGTGTATTACAGCTAAAGCTACATCAGAGTTTAATAGTACAGCCACTAAATATTTTATTCCCCAAATAATATAAGTAATTCTTGAAGGAAATTATTGAATTAGAAATCCTTAGGAACAGTATTTGCAACATTTGGAGAAATGTCTCCTTGCTTTCTCATCTCCTTTTTGCCCCTGCCCTAAATCTTATTCCCATCTCTATCCTAAGATTCACTACCAACTGTAATAGGAAAACTCAGCCATGGTGAAGAAAAAGGATGTGATTCTAAAATTTATTTCTTTTGTGCCCCCAGAGGTACACATATGTGGCATCTGTAAAAGGACTGATGTTAAAAAATTATGTTAGAATTATGGTGTGATATAACATCAACTGCATGGTTTCATTAGTTTGTTCATGGATTCATTTGTTCATTAAGTCCATAAATAATTATTAAGTTTTATGTGCTAAGCATGTGAAGACAAATATGAACAAAATGCATATAAATATATATAAAAGATATTTTTTCTTCATAGAGCTATGGTCCTGGTAGGCAGTTAGACATGCAGACATGAGTTTCTAAAGATTTGAGATAAGTCTGAGATTCTTCAGCTAGAGCAATAGTTAGAAATAAGCAGAAAATATGCACAGAATGAGAAGAAAAGGACTTTGGTCAGAATCTTTAGGGATAGTGATATTTAAGAAATAGGTAAAAGAAGAACTAGCAAAATAGACACATGGGGGCAAATAAAAAATAGAAGAAAAATAAGAAGAATGATGGGATTCTATGTTAGTTAAGGGAAGAGAGTATCTGAAAGAGGAGGGATAAATAAGGCCATTGAGAGACATATGAGACAAGGACAAAACTATGTCCCATTTAATGTTAGAATAGAGATTACTGGTGATTCTGGCAAGACCTGTTTTAGTGGCTCTTTTCTCTTCCTTCCCCCGGGTGTCTTGTGTCTCTCTCTCCCTCCCTCCCTTCTCTCTTTCTCCTCTCTTCCCGTTTCTCTCTCTCTCTCTCTCCTTCCCCTTAATGCTGCTCTGTAGCTTCCCTGCTAATAAAGACCTTTCGTACCAAAAAAGAAAAAAAAAAAAAGAACTGTTTTAGTGGAATGGTAGAGACAGATGCCAGTGGAAGGAGTAAGATGTGAGGAAAACACAAACACTGAGTCTAGGTCACTCTTTAAAGAATGGTTATAAAGAGGTGGAAGTGACCCATTTTTAATTAAATGGGTATGTGGAGCTGAGAAAGGTCTTTGATAAAAGATGGTATAACCCACATATATAGTCAATTGATTTTCTTTTTTCTTTTAGAGACAGAGTCTTACTTTATTGTCCTTAGTAGAGGGCTATGGCGTCACAGCTCACAGCAACCTCCAACTCTTGGGCTTAGGCAATTCTGCTCCCTCAGCCTCCTGCCCACCACAATGCCTGGCTATTTTTTTGTTGCAGTTTGGCTGGGGCTGGGTTCTAACCTGGCACCCTTGGTATATAGGCCCAGTGTCCTACCCACTGAGCCACAGGTGCCTCAGTTGATTTTCAATAAAAATATTAAGATAATTCACTGAGGAAAGCATAGTAGTTTCAAAAAATGGTACTACACAATTCATATGAAAAGAAATGAACCTTGATTTTGCCTATAAAAAATTAACTTGAATGGACCCAGAGTCCTAAAATAAGACCTTAAGCTATAAAGCAACAGGAAAACCCAGAAAAAAAAAAATGAAACCAGTAACATGCATATCTTGTTTACATTCGTGTCTCCATATTTAGAAAAAATTTGTTATGGCCTGAGGTAATTAAGCAAATACTGCAAATCACAACAAAATGATAAATTAAATTTTACCAAAATTAAAACCATCTTCTGGAGAAAGAAGAAGATGGCTGAAGAGAGGCAATTTTAGCCAGAGGCCTGACCAGAAGGAGAGATTCTGGACAGAATTGGTCTCTGAAACTGAAGGAGGGGAGCTGAGATAGGAAAGAAGATAGACAAGTACACATCATTGTGGCTGTGGCAACCTGAGACTCCAAGAAGGAGGATCCAAGTGAACAAATTCCAGGTACAAAGCCCAGCACCGTGATGATGAAAGAGCAGGAGGCTCGCTGCAGACTCTCTGCATGCAAGCAGGAGACAAAAGACCTCTCTCATTTTACCCTGGGGTGAGAGATACAAAATACTGGGTATCTTCCCCCAGAGAGGTCCCACTAGTATCACTGGGTATCACTAGTGGGAAAGCATCTGGGCATCATCCTGCCCACCATAAAACTGAATAAATACTCTCTCTGCAATACTAACTTTCAGCACATCCCTCTCCCCTTGCCCTGTGGTCTGAAGGTCTGTACTCTGCAGAACCCAGAGTGTTTGGCCATTCCTTAGGATGTCTGGGCATTGCAGGATAGAAGTGCAGAAATAGTGACTCAGTGGAGGTGTGTGCGGGAAAAGAGGGACTTTGGGAAAGAGAAACACGAGGGACATTGCCCCCAAACCCCACTTCAGACTTTTAAGGGCGGAGTCACTGATGCCAGGTTAAGGCTGCCATGGGCAGGTGAGCTCACCCTCATTGGGACTTTTGGGGGTGGAGCCACTGACAAGTGGTTGGGACTTTAATAGGGGGTGCCTGATTCCCATTCAGACTTCCAAGAGCAGAGCCACGGATTCCAAGTTTGGACATTAAAGGGCAGAGCTGCTGACAGTGGTTTGGACTTCTTAGGGTAGAGCCACCAGGTTTGGAATTTCAAGGGCAGAGCCAGGGGTGCCTGGTTTAGACTCTAAAGGGCAGAGCTGCCAGTGCCCGGTTTGGACTTCCAAGAGTGGAGGTGCCTGGTTTGGAATTTCAAGGGTAGAGCCAGTGGTGACTCGTTTGTGACTGTCAAGGGCACAGCCACTGGCACCAGGTTTGGAATTTCAAGGGTGGAGGCGGGGGTGCTCAGTTTGGACTTTCAAGGCCACAGCCACTGGCACCCTGTTTGAACTTTCAAGGGCAGATCCATGCGCTCCTGGTTGGGACTTCCAAGGGTGCAGCCACTAGCACCTGGTTTGAACTTTCAAGGGCAGAACCCTGGGCGCTGACCCCTGGTTTGGACTTTAAAGGGTGGAGCTGTTGACACCTGCTTTAGACTTTCAAGGGTGAAGCATTGGTGCCATTTGGACTTTAAAGGGCTGGCCAATGATGCCAGATTTGTACTTTCAAAGATGGGAAAACTGAGGCCCAGTTCAGACCTACACGGGTGGAGGTGCTGATGCCTTTGTCCTGACTGTGGCAAGTGACCTTGCCAAAATTGGTGGTCCACCGAGACCAGGCTCCATTGCATTGTGTATGCTGGCTAGAACTATCTGTGGAATTCCACTATCAGGATATTGGAGACCCTTTGAGCCCTCCCTATAGAGCAGTGATTGTACTGTCAATCTAAATAGAATTCTAGACCTGGGATGTCCACCTGGGGTCCCTCTGAGATTGAGTGTTGGTTATTTTAAAGTGGGAAAGGACTGAATCTCCTTTGCCAACTGTTGTTGGTGGGAGGTAGGGCACCACAGATGGTTGTATTGCTTCCCAGATAAAATTCCAGCCTAATATCTCAACTCCTTAAGATTAGGTAGAGGTGGCTGATATTAGGTCAGAGCCATCTTGCATTCTTTAACTAAGCAGGTCTTCAGAGTCTTAGGCTACAGCTCTGAAAGGGACCTTTGTAAGGCTGTAGAAGAAAACCCACAGTCACAAGCACTAGCTCATTGGTTAAGGGTGGATTAACCCTATTTCCTGGGGCCCCCAATCAATCTTAGCCTACCACTTTAAACAGATAAACTGCAGAAAATAATCATGGGCCAGAACCATAGGAAGAACTCTGGCAACATGAATAATCATGGTAGATCAACTCCCCAAGGAATGACAAAGGAAATAAACCAGAAGATGCTATTCATAGACAAATGGCTGAAATGTCAGAAATAGAATTCATAATATGGATGGGAAATAAGATCAATGGAATGGAAGAAAAGTTAGAAATTGAAATTCAAAGAGTAGTCAAAAATTGTCTCAAGAAATCAATGAATTCAAAGACAAAATCTCCAAGAATATGGACATAATGTGAAAAGAAATAGCAGAGCTTAAGGAAATGTGAAAGTTATTTGAGGAGCTTCATAATACTGTAGAATCCTTCAGTAATAGAGTGGAGCAGGCAGAAGAAAGGATCTCTGAAGTTGAAGACAAGGATTTTGAACATGCCCACATGCTTGAAGAGGCAGAGAAGTGGAGAGCAAAAATGGACCATTCCCTGAGAGAGTTGTGGGACCACTCAAAAAGATCAAACATTTGTCTTATAGGAATTCCTGAAGGAGAAGAGAGTGGTCCTAAAGGCACAGATGCTCTACTCTAAGATACCATGGAGGAAAATTTCCCAAGCATGGCAAGAGATACAGAAATTCAGATAGCAGACAGTTTTCAGAACCCCCAACATGACTCAATCCAAACAAAGCACCTCCTAGATATATTGTAATGAACTTTGCCAAAGTTAATGAAGGAGAAAATTCTGCAAGCAGTCAGATGTAAGAAGCATTACCTACAAAAGGAGAAATATTAGAATGACTGCAGACCTCTCAGTTGAAACCTTTCGAGCCAGAAGAGGATGGTCATTGACATTCAATCTCCTAAAACAAAACAACTTCCAGCCCAGGATTCTGCATCCAGCTAAACTGAGTTTCATTTGTGATGGAGAAATCAATACTTCACTGACATACACATGTTGAGGAAATTTGCCATAACTAAACCAGCTCTACAGGATATTCTCAGACCCATTTTCCATAATGATCAGAAGAAAGGTCTACCACCAAAGTAAACTCACCAGAAATTATTGAACAAAACTGAACACCCACAATGGTGTAAGGATTAAAAATGTCCACTGGACACTTAAAAAACATGCCACCTAAAGTGTCACCATGCCTATCAACATTCTCAATTAATGTGAATGGCTTAAATTGTCTTTAGAAGTCTAAAGACAATTTAAGCACATTCACGTGCTTAAAAAAGAGGCACAGATTGGCTGACTGGATACAAAAACTCAAGCCAGATATCTGTTACATACAAGAGTCCCATCTTACCTTAGAAGATAAAAGAGAGGCTTGGCGCCCGTAACACAGTGGTTACAGTGCCAGCCACATACACTGAGGCTTGCGGGTTCAAACCCAGTCCGGACCAGCTGAACAACAATGACAACTGCAATAATAAATAGCCGGGCATTGTGGCAGATCCCTGTAGTCCCAGCTACTTGGGAGGTTGAGGCAAAAAAATTGTTTAAGCCCAAGAGTCTGAGATTGCTGTGAGCTATGATGCCACAGCACTCTACTGAGGGTGACACAGTGAGATTCTGCCTCAAAAAAAAAAAAAAGATAAAAAAGGACTCAGGGTGAAGGAATGTTCATCTATAATATAGGCAAAAAGAAATCAGAAAAAATCAGGGGTTGTGATTCTATTTGCAGATAAAATAGGTTTTAAACCAACAAAGATAAGGAAAGATAAGGATGGACTCTACTTATTTGTCAAGGGAAACACTCAACATGAAGAGATTTTGATATTTAACATTTATACACCCTACTAGAATGCTCCTCAATTTATAAAGCAAACCCAGAAAGATATGAACAATTTGGTATCTTCCAGCACTATAATAGTTGGAGATTTTAACACCACTTTGGCAGTTTTGGATAGATACTCCAAGAAAAAACTAAACAAAGAACTAATGGACTTAAACTTGACCCTACAACAAATGTACTTAACAGACATCTACAGAACATTTCCTCCTAACAAAACTGAATATACATTCTTCTCATCAGCCCATGGATCATCCTCTAAAATTAATCATATCTTACGACACAAATCTAATCTCAATAAATTCAAAAGAATAGAAATTATTCCTGTATCTTCTTGGACTCTCACAGAATAAAAGTTGAACTCAAAAGCAATAGGAATCTACATACTCAAACTAAGCCATGGAAACTTAATAACCTTATGCTGAACGATAGCTGCATCAAAGATTAGATTAAGAAGGAAATCAGCAAGTTTTTAGAAAAAAATTACAATGAAGACACTAATTATCAAAACTTGTGGGATGCTGCAAAGGCAATACTAAAAGGGAAATTTATAGCATTAGAAGCTTTCATCAAGAGCACAGAAAGAGAAGAAGTTAATAACTTAATGGGTCACCTCAAGCACTGGAAAAGGAAGAACATTCCAACCCCAAACCCAGCAGAGGAAAAGAAATAATGAAAATTAGAACAGAATTAAATGAAACTGAAAACAATAGAATCATTCAGAAGATCAACAAAACAAAAAGTTGGTTCTTTGAAAAAATTAATAAAATCGATAAACTTTTGGTTAATCTAACCAGAAACAGAAAAGTAAAATTTCTAATATCATGAATCATAAACGATAAAAGAGAAATAACAGATAACTCAGAAATTTTAAAAAATCCTCAATGATTACTACAAAAAACTGTATTCTCAGAAATATTAAAATCTGATGGAAATGAACCAATACCTAGAAGCACACCATCTTCCAAGACTCAGCCAGAAAGAAGTAGAAACGCTGAACAGACCTATATCAAGCATTGAAATAGCATCAATAATACGAAATGTCCCACAAAAGAAAAGTAAGGGACCAGATGGCTTCACATCAGAACTCTACCAAAATTTTAAAGAGGAACTGGTACCTGTATTATATAGCCTTTCCAAAACATAGAAAAAGAGAGAATACTTCCCAACACATTACATGAAGAAGATATCACCCTCATCCCTAAACTAAGAAAGGATCCAGGAAAGATATAAAATTATAGACCAGTATCATTAATGAATACTGATGCAAAAATATTCAATAAGATCCTAGCAAACAGAATACAATAACACATCAAAAAAATTATACACCACGATCAAGTTGGTTTTATCCCAGGGTTACAAGGTTGGGTGAACACATGTAAATCTATAAATATAATACATCACATAAAGAAAATGAAAAACAAAGACCACATGATTCTCTCAATTGATACAGAAAAAGCTTTTGATAATATCAAGCACCCTTTCATGATGAGAACACTTAAGAAAATAGATGGGACATTTCTTAAACAGACAGAGGCTATTTACAGCAAACCCACAGGCCACATCATATTGAATGGACTAAAATACAAAAGATTTCCACTCAGATCTAAAACTAGACAAGGATGCCCTTTGTCTACATTGCTATTCAACATAGTAATGGAAGTCTTAGCCATCACAATCAGGCAAGAGAAGGCAATCAAGGGTATCCAAATGGGGTCAGAGGAGATCAAATTCTCACTGTTTGCAGATAATATGATTTTATACCTGGAAAACCCCAAGGAGTCAGTTACAATATTCTTAGAAGTGATAAAGGAATACAGCAGTGTCTCAGGTTACAAAATAAATACCAACAAATTAGTAGCTTTTAGGTATACTAACAACAGTCAAGCTGAAAATATAATCAAGGACTCTATTCCTTTTACAATAGTGTCAAAAAAGATGAAGTATCTGGAAATTTACCTAACAAAGGACATGAAAGATCTCTATAAAGAGAATTATGAAACTCTGAGAAAAGAAATAGCAGATGACAACAAATGGAAAATACTCATGGCTGTGAAGAAACAACATTGTTAAAATGTTCATACTACTCAAAGCAATATACAGATTTAATGAAATCCCTATTTAAGCACCCTTGTCATACTTCAAAGATCTTTAAAAAATAGTACTTCATTTTATATGGAATCAAAAAAAACTTGAATAACCAATACATTACTCAGAAATGAAAACAAATTAGGAGGTATCATATTACCAGACTTCAGGCTATGCTATGAATCTACAGTGATCAAAAAATCCTGGTACTGGCACAAAAAAATGGAGACCAAAAACAGATCATTCTGTCAGAGAACTCTGGGATAATTCAAAGAAAACCAATATTCGCCTTATAGGGATCCTTGAAGGTGATGAGGTAGCGTCACAAGGCACAGAGGCCCTTCTTCACGAGATTATGAAAGAGAATTTTCCAGACATGACAAGAGATATGGAAATCTAGATAACAGATAGTTTCAGAACCCCAGCATGACTCAACCCAAATAAGACATCCCCCAGGCACATCATAATTAAGTTTATGAAGTGAATATGAAGGAGAAAATCCTGAAAGCAGCTAGATGTAAAAAAACCCATAAACTACAAGGGAAAGAATATTACAATGACTGCAGATCTCTGCTGAAATCTTTCAAGCTAGAAGAGGGTGGTCAGAGACTTTTATCTCCTAAAACAAAATAACTTTCAACTCAGGATTCTGTACTCGGCTAAACTGAGTTTCATTTATGATGGAGAAATTAAATACTTTAATGACATTAACATGTTGAAGAAATTTGCCATAACTAAACCAACTTTTCAGGATATCCTCAGACCCATCTTCCATAATGACCAGCATAATCCTGTGCCATGAAAGTAAACTCACTCAGAAACTTTCGATCAAATTCCAACCTCCACAATGGAGAAGGATCAAAAATACCCACTGGACTTTCAAAATGCTTATCATTACCTAGTTACTTACTTCTATTTGATCTTCAACAAGCCAATTAAAAATATTCAGTGGGGAAAAGACTCCCCATTTAACAAATGGTGCTGGGAGAACTGGCTGGCGACTTGTAGAAGACTGAAACTGAACCCACACCTTTCACCACTAATGAAGATAGACTCATACTGGATTAAAGATTTAAACTGAATACATGAAACTATTAAAATACTAGAAGAAAGTGAAGGGAAAACTCTTAAAAGAATTAGCCTGGGCGAATAGTGTATGAGGAGGACCCCCACCCCACCCCCCAGGCAATTGAAGCAGTATCAAAAATACACTACTGGGACCGGATGAAACTAAAAAGCTTCTACATGGCCAAGAACACAGTAAGTATGGCAAGCAGAAAGCCCTCACTATGGGAGAAAATATTTGCAGGTTATACCTTCGACAAAGGTTTAATAACCAGAATCCACAGAGAACTGAAACATATTAGCAAGAAAAGAACAAGTGATCCCATCTCAGGATGGGAAAAGGATTTGAAGAGAAACTTCTCTAAAGAAGACAGGCACATGGCCTTCAGACACATGAAAAAATGCTATCCTTAATCATCAGAGAATTGCAAATCAAAACTATCTTGAGATATCATTGAACTCCAGTAAGATTAGCCCACATAACAAAATCCCAAAACCAGAAATGTTGGCGTGGATGTGGAGAAAAGGGAACACTTCTACATTGCTGGTGGGAATGCACACTAATATGTTCCTTTTGGAAAGATATTTGGAGAATACTTAGAGATCTAAAAATAGACCTGCCATTTGATCCTGTAATTCCTTTACTTGGTATATAACCAGAAGACCAAAAATCACATTACAACAAAGACATCTGTACCAGAATGTTTATTGCAGCCCAATTCATAATTGCTGAGTCATGGAAGAAGCCCAAGTGCCCATTAATTCATGAATGGATTAATAAATTGTGGTACATGTATACCATGGAATATTACGCAACCTTA
>CAUYON010146015.1:0-14888 GCA_963573935.1 Arctocebus calabarensis
AAGTCGTGGAAGAAGCCCAAATGCCCATCGACCCACGAATGGATTAATAAATTGTGGTACATGTATACCATGGAATACTATGCAGCCTTAAAGAAAGATGGAGACTTTACCTCTTTTCTGTTTACCTGGATGGAGCTGGAACATGTTCTTCTTAGCAAAGTATCTCAAGAATGGAAGAAAAAGTATCCAATGTTCTCAGCCCTAATATGAAGCTAATTTATAGCTTTCATATGAAGGCTAAAACCCAATTCTAGCATAGGAATACAGGGAAAGCGGAAAGGGAGGGAGGGGAGGAGGGAGTATGGGTGGAGGGAGGGCAATTGGTGGGATCACACCTATGGTGCATCTTAGCAGGGTACTGGTGAAACTTATTAAATGTAGAGTATCAATGTCTTTATATAGTGATCAAGAAAACGCCATGAAGGCTAACTGTAACAGTACGATCAAAACATTTCTGAATGTATATGAATCGTGCCCTATGATTGCACCAATGTACAGAATTATGATTCAATAAAATTATAAAAAAAAAATTTGCTTAATTTCCAAATTATGAATTAATCCTCGTGGACAAAATCCAAAGAGGAAGAAGTGAATAAAAAGGATACAAAAGCGAAACAAAATTTATACCTTTTTATAAAATTTATGGGGCCCCCTGCCAAGAATAATTGAATCAGTAAATACTGCTGTATGATGAGTGAATGAATGAATGAGTGAATGAGTTTTCTGAACTCAAAATGAGGCAACTAGAACATTTTTCTTGTGTCAACATCTACTTTCAATATGTCTATAACTCAAATATTCCCAAAAGTAATATGTTTTTCTGTGGATGAAAGATAGGACGTTGACAAGATTAAAACCCTAACCAGGCAAATAGAAAGTCAGAGATTTGTAACGGTCATAAAAGCTTTGATATTTGGGTTAAAAGCTGCTATCAAAAAATATGTGGGACCCAAAAAATACTGTTCCTGGGTCTATATTTTTACTTACTAAATTTTTCTAAAATTTATGACTGTCTCCAGGACAAACATTTTCACTGGTGATTCTCAATTTGTTGTGTTTTAAGATAAAGATTTTATATTTAGTATCCAAGCACCATAAGCTCAATTTTTTCCCTGTTGAAATGTTATTTGCAGATAAATTTATTGTACTTGACAAGGGCCAGATTTATAGCCATGGTACCTGAATCACTTGGTTATGCCCAGAAATAATACAAGTTTAACAATAACTCCTACCTTTTGTTGACAGCATGGGACTATATTCTGTAAGTACCCTATATAACACTGTTATTTTCTCCAAAATCTGCCAGTATATGGCTTTTGGCACCTATCATTCTCACATATGTGTCAACATGAGATAAAATTGCCTGCCCAGCGATTCTCTTTTGTTGTTCAGTTCATTTGAACTGAATAAAATTCACTTTTAAAAACTTTTCCAAGTTTTTCAAAATATTAGAGGAAAGGCAGGTCAGTTTCTTATAATATCAAACCCTCAAATAATAAGACTTACAGATATTTTTCACTAATGTGGAAATAGAGGACAGCCTCATCTATGCATGAATGTATTCATGATCTATGTGTATATGACTTAATTAAAATAATAAAATAGAGGAGGGGAATTAATTGTCTCTTTTTTCATTTGATTCACATTTAGGTTGTACTCAAAATAACTGGTAAAAGGTCTTAGTTCTTCACCGAAGAAGCTTTTAAGTTCTAACCCATGCTCTGTCACATATCGGCAAATAGTTAACATCTGTTTCAATTTATCTGTCTATAAAATGGGCATAAAAATCTACTTCCCATATTTGTTTGTAAGTATTATATTAGGTAATCAAATATGAAGGGCCTAAGATAAGATCTAATACAAAATAAGGACTTAATAACAGTTGATGACGATAATGAGTATGATGGTAACAATTACATTAAGGAGGACAGTTTATATTTTTAACCACCTGTAAACTAAGGTCAGATTGTTTGATTCCTTATTGGTTGTGAAATGTTTTAAGTATAGTCCTTAAATATAAGTGAGGGCAATAAAAATAGCCATCATTTATTAAGTATCCTATATGAGAATTGTAGACTGCCTAAATGTTTGATCAAGTAATTGTCATAACTCTGGATTGTGGGACATTACAGCATGGTTTCTGGATGTCTAGGGGTAGAGAGCCCCTAGGGAGTGTCGAGTAAGCAGTAATCATAAAATTTCATTGTTTTCTTAAATGGGTCTTTTTATATTGCCCAGACTGGCCTTGAATTTCTGGGCTCAAGTGAACTTCCCACTTCAGCCTTCCAGGCTGCTGGGACTACAGGCATATGCTGCTATGCCTGGCTCAACATTTTTAACAATAAAATTTAAGTGTTTCAATATCATATACCAATAAAGTTTAAGTGTTTCAATATTATATACCAATTGCATCTTACTTATTTGTCTTTCTCTTGAAAGTAAAATTAAGATAAGTAACTTGGGAGTTAAAATAAATAGGAAAAAATCCATCCAATAATAGTTAAATAAATATTGTTTCATCACTTTTTTCGAACTCTGTGGAATAAATAAATAAGCCATGTGTTATGGACTGAATGTTTGTGTCCTTACACCCAGAATTAATCAATTGAAAACCTAACTCCCAATGTGACCTATGTGAGGTCATCAGGTTTAGATGAAGTTATAAGGATGGATTGGTGTTCTTGAAAGATGAAGAGACATCAAACTTACTGGCTCTCTTTGCTATGTGAGGGCACAGTAAGAACAGGGATGTCTCCAAACCAGAAAAAGGACTCTCACCAGAAACTAAATTTGCGGGCACCTCAACTTTGCACCTTGGCTTCCAGAACTATGAAAAATAAGTGTCGTTTTTTTATGCCATCTTGCCTGCATTGTTTTGTATGACAACCTGAGTAAACATCTTGTAAATGAAGTAATCTTTCTGTCTTTTTGTGTTTGTTCAGATTCTTTAAATTCTTTTTTTTTTGAGACACAGTTTCATCGTCACCCTCGTAGAGTGTTGTGGCATCACAGCTCACAGCAATCTCAAACTTTTGGGCTGAAGTGATTCTCTTGCCTCAGCCTCCCAAGTAGCTGGGACAACAGGCGCCTGCCACAACACCAGCTATTTTTGTTGTTGTTGCAGTTGTCATTGTTATTTTATCTGGCCCATGCCGGGTTCTAACACGCCAGCCTTGGTGTATGTTGCCATGCCGGGTTCTAACACGCCAGCCTTGGTGTATGTCACCACTGCAGGTGCTGCCCTTCTTTGATGATTTTTTGAGAGGACCAGTTTTCCCAGTCCTGTTTGTTTAATGCATCATGAATACTCCAGTATTCCAATACTGGGCTCCAGATGAGCAGCAATCTTAAACTCACTTTGAGTGAAAAGTACACCTGTAAGACGTCCCTTGCTGCCTCTGCTGTTCTACCAACTATCCTTAAAAGCCAATAGAAAGAATTACTCTTTCTGATCTTAGTATGAAATTGCTCTTAAACAGTACTTTATGGTGATGGGATCAGCCTTTGTATGCCAAAGTCTTACGTAAGAAATCTATCTTAAAACGCATTGATGCATTTGCTATAAACATTCTATAAAGAAGATAATAATAATTCATTCATTTCAAATCTTTGAAGAATTATTAGAAGCCAAGTCCTGGAGATGTCATTGCACAATGGAAGTTCTCCAACATCAGTTTTGCAATATTAGCATTGTTCTGAATAATCAATATGTGCTTTTATATAGAATAACTGATTGGACTTCTCTGCTGCTGGAAGCTCATACTTAACTCTAAGGCTTACATCAGAGTTGTCATTTGGCTCTAAGATCATTCTGGCTCTATTAGTTTTTCCCAACTTTATTTTCCCTCATTCTCATCTTAAAATATTTTTAGTTTTTCTTGTTAATATATGTATGTAAGTCACTTTGAATTAATCTATAGAAAAGACAGGAATAAAATAAATATAAATATTAAATATAAATCACATGTAAGTAAATATGGAGAAAATACTGTCCGAGTAAGGATGAACACTTTATGGATTCAATTGATCATTTTCTAGTGTTTCCTATTTAAAAGAATTTATTATTTCATCTGTTGCTTCTGTTATTAAAATTCAAGTAAATGTAGTGAAAGAATATTTGACAAAACTGGCTGCCATGGGAAAAATGCAACCTGTTTAATAAACCAGGGCTGACCTACAACTATTATAGAAAATATATAGTAAGTCAATATGTACAAAAATATGAACATCATTTGATGGGTAAAATGGTGAAAATCCACGCAAGGAAACGCATGTAGTGTAAGGGAGACCTTCTCTAACCATATTAGCCATTAGGAAAGTTGACGAAATGCTATCCTTTATGTAGAGCAAAGTATGACTGGGCTTACTTAACAATGACAATTTGGTACTTCCCTTGTATATTTACTGAAAAAGTCAATTGTTAACTGAAAACTATGGTAGGCATATGTGAGAGCAAAGGAGATGAAGAGAGACATGTAAATAAAGGAAGATGCACAAAGATGGTTTAATTAAGCTGCCCAAATCTGAAAGTATGTGGTATAATTTTAGTCTTTCACTTCTCTGAGAGCTCATGGAATTAATATCATTCCAATTCTTAATGAAGTAAAATAGGTAGAACCCTTAAAATTACACCTTTAACAGACCCGGAAGAAAAAAGAGCAATAATGCCATTTTTAAACATCTGAACTGGAATGATATCCTGGGAAACATACAGGGCTTTATGAACAACAAATTCGTCTACAGTGGTAACAGATGTCTTTCTACTACCAGAATAATGTGATAGTAAATCAGAGAGAAGGGTAAGATGCAATTTATCTTGACTTTAGATAGAGTTTGATTCAATCTTGTACTAAACATTACTCAAGAAATGAGGAAGAGTGTGCTGAAGGTCTCCCTTCTGTTGAGTGGATCAGAACCTGGTCTACTTAGTCACTCAGAGGCACTCAGAACATTGCTATTAAAAGCTCAGTATGTCTGGAGCTATAGAATATGTGGAATCATATGCAGTAAATGTCATAATATAAATATTACCTAAATATTAAGGAATGTAGAAAATAAATAGAAATTAATACCTGCCCTACCAATATAAAATACCAACATCTACATAAGTTAATATTTTGGTATGGTGCTCTATTTATTTCAAAAGGCTTTCACATTATACTATTATAAAACTGGAAGATGGAGCAATTTATTGAGTCAGTTGCAGAGACAGGGAACCTTTTCATGTTGGAAAGATGTATTAATTTAGCAGTAATAAAATAAGGCAAGGCTGCATTCAAGAAACTACAATTATATATATATAAAAATGTATATTATTTTATAAAAATACAACCATTATGTACTTAATAATTTCAAAAAATGAAATGATTTGTTAATTTTAAAGTTAACTAATGTTCTATTGACTTTGCTGTGTCTTCTTTCTGTTGGAAGGCATTTTCATATTTGGTTGCAGGATGGAGGTCTGTGGTTTCAGTTGATCCTCTAGATGGGTGTCAGTCATTTGTGACCTTAAGGACATTTTGATTTGGTAGGAGAATGTAGACTTGCAACCATAAGAAGTTAAAAAGCAAGAAAGCATTTGGGGTGTATTCTACTTATTCTACTCCTTTAAAAAAATTTTGATTGGATTTTTCTTAGTATCAAACAGTCACTTTAAAATGTCACCTACTCTACCAAAAGATCAACTGATTCCATCTGTAGTTCTTTAGATGCCTTGGTGTTGTGAACCAGATGAAGCTAAAGGGTTAATTTAACATCATGATTCCCAAAGTTAGTGAACCTTTCATTAGGACCTAACCTTTCATTAGGATCTAACAGATCTCCAATAGATGTTCATTATAGACATAACATCTGTGGATTCTTCAATTAATTCACATATATCATCTGCTCATCATTAATATACTTTGCCAACTGTAGAAAGTGTTCATGTTAAATTTCCTTTGAAGAAGTGTTCTGAAATAAGATAGGGGTGTTTTGTTTTGTTTTGTTTTCCTTGAGCTGCTTGGTTTATTTTAGCCACATATCACATATAGACTTAGTTTTACCTTGTGAAGAAATATTTACATTTTTTTGATTGACATGATATTCAATCACATTGCTGATTCTATTTTTCATAAAATTTAACTATCTGTCCTTACAGAAATAAAATTTTGGCTAGCATTTATCCCTTTGATAGCCAACACACTTTAAAATGATATGGCAAGTCCACATTGCATACCTCATCCTGCCACTTAGCATGTTGCAAAACTGATGATGCCATGTTGCATTTGCAGGAATATAGTAAAAGATACTTATGACTTGTTACGAAGGGTCATTTAAAATTATAGCATTAGCCAAGAGATTTTGCTGATGTAAGACACAATGAAAATAAATAGGAGCATCTGGATCAGTTAACATTATATTTTTATCTATGCTATAAATTCTTCATGTTTTCCAGTCAGAGAAGGTGCACCGTCTGTACATACACTCACCAAATGTACTAAATTCAGTAATTTAACAATATTTCTATTGAAAGTTGTTGAAGATATATATTCCCTGTGTTCTGTTGAGTAATTTCATAGCAAAGAAAATCTTTAGTCATGACCTCAATGAAGAATAAACCTGTGCCAAGTCAGTAGTATCACTTGATTCACCCAAAGTGATTGAATAATATGTATTTTCCTTTTAAAGTATTGTATGAAGTTGTTCTGTTAAGTCGAAGACTAATTCACGCTGCCAATCAGTGCTGGTTCTCTTGAAGGAGGCAATGGTTTGTGCTTTGAAATGGTATTGAGGTCTAAGCATCCTACAACTTCAACAATGCGTTCTTTCACAATTTCTACATCATTGAATGGCTTCGTTTTATTCCTAAATACATAAGCTATTCCAGTGGCATTATTTCCAGACCTCATTGTTGTTTGAAAGAATCATCTTTGCTTTGGCTTTTCATCTAAAAATTCCTGCAATACATTCTCTAGTACCTCTCCTTCTAATTTAAAATACTTTTGGTTTTTATGAGAGCCATAACACTGATGAGCATTGAATTTCTTTAATGCTGATATTGTAACATCAAAAAGCAAGCAAACCATCTTATCTTTAGCAGAAACAAGATAATATTGCAATTCCTAATCCTCATTAAAAAAATCTGTTTTCTTCCTCCAGCATTCTCCTGGTCTTCCTAGACATGACAGAATGTCAAGCAGACAGAAATAAAAAGTACTGTTTGCTGTGCAACTACTATCCACAAATTCCATTTCAAATAGAAACATAGCACCCTGTTGTCAAAAGTTGAAAAGAGATAGATGCGCTCATAGATATTCAGTTGAGCACAAATACGGAGATTTAAAGACCTCAGGACTTGTAAAAGAATTCAAGTATTTTCTAATCTACTTTCCTCAAAGTAAAGGCACTTCTATAAAATCTCTGCCGGAAATGGAATATGGAGAACCTAAAAACCCAGAGGACAGGGCACTCCGAAAAGAAACCACTGAGGGAAAAATGCAATAAAAATGCCTTCTTCTTCTTTTTTTATGATAGAAAAGGGTCACTGACTGAATGAAATATAGAACAAAAGAAAAGTAGGCTATGCCATTTAAAGTGTGATTAAATGTGGAGAACAGCTTGGCGATGACCTTGAGCAGCTCTGGGTAGGAGTGGAAGACACTGTGCAGGGGTTAAAGGTGTGTCCATGGGTGCAGAAAACTGGAGTAAGGGACACACAAAATTTGGCCATAAAAAATAATGAAAGGAAGAAAATAATACAAAGATTCAGAGAATAAAATATTGTTTTAAGAAATTATGATAAAGCAGAGGTAAAGAATTAGTTCTAGGAATCAGAGTGAATTGTAGCCCAAGATATTCTTAAAAGAAGAATGAAATGAACTCAAGAAGTAGGTGAGCTGTTCATGAGATGTGACCAGGAAATAAGATGAGTGCAGAGAGAAAATGCTGACATGAAGGAAGAGGTAACTGGGGATAAGAACGGTGTCTGTGTAGATTCAATAGGAGCATAGCTACTGCTGTAAGTAGGCCATAGACGGGATGAGGGTTATATAGCCGAGCTGGCAAACTTTATTTTGGCATACATATGCAGTTTACTAAGTGCTGCTTCACTCCTCCCAGTCTTCACAGCATTCTAAGTAATGGCAAATGAGGGGGAAAGACAAAGTCATTTTGTAAAATAGAAGTCACAGAACATTTTGAAAGCAATTTCCATGGTTATTATTCTTTTTTTTTTAAATCTGATTCTGTATGGAATAATTTCTTCTTGCCAAAGCACATGTATCTAAGTTCCCTTAGTGAGTTAATGAGAGAGGGGGAAAAAAGGGAGGAGCTAGGCATAAAATTATAGATGGCTTTCTGTCTTAGTACACTGAAGACACTTTTGCATTCACCATTGTTTCTTACAAGTTGAATTATTGCTTTGTTAGTTACAGAATTTTCTCCTTGGCTCCTTTCCTCCTTGTACTCCTATTAAGTATATGGCAACAAGATTGACTAATAGATCAAAAAGTTTTAAGTTGTCAATCTCAGGAAGTAATTCTTTTATCCTCCAAGACTACAACATCATAAAAATTAGAAATTTTTTTCTAGAGAGGGAAATAACGTCTTTGCTTTTAAATGTTAGTGCTGAAGAGTATGTTGGCTCATGTCAAAATACCTGACACAAATTGCTAGACTGCAATTTGACTAAGTAGTTACTTGATTCAGTACAAGTTGTTGGTCAAAACACCATATTTTGGAAATTTTTATTGCACACCTATTTGATGTTCTATGTAAAAACAAAGGATTGTGCCTGTGTTTAGAATGTAAATGGGAACTTTGACGCCAGTTTTTTATTACTTAATATCCCCATGATATCTAATGAAAGAGAAGAGAGAGAGAGAGAGAGAGAGAGAGAGAGAGAAATTGTGGCATAGCCTTGCATTGATAAAATTTGAGGAAATGGAAAAACTATGCATATGTGTGTGTGTTTGTGTGTACAGAAATATAGAACATTTTTCTTTTTTACTCTATGCTTCAAGGATTCCTTATAAGAATATTTGCACAATTTTGTCCTATTTTCATATAGCTAAGATAGTCTTTCAACCCTCTCACAGCATGATCTCTAATAAAAAGCTCAGAATCGTGAACTATATTCTTATTTGACCCAGAAATCTTTGACATTCAAAATCAGAGTAGTCTGAATGGCTCAGCCAAGATGCAAGTCTAAATTAATTGGGAAATTTTATTATAATGACCCTTGAGGGAAGGGATAATATATTGAACATTTTTTTATTAAAATGGTACCTTTGTAATTTAAATGAATAATTGTTATTAAAATAGCTAAAATGAAAATGTGTTCAGATTAAATAAATTAAATTTCTTTAGCTGTTCTCAGGATTCAGGAGGAGGTAAAGTTGCTTCCAGAATGAATTGGGCTTAAAAACCTTTGGCAAAATATGTTTATGAATGTACAATCATAATTCTGGCAGTGAGGCAAGTGTCTATGAATTGAATAAATGCTGAGTTGTTTTACAGGATTTTACTTTAATATGAATTTAAATAGAAACTTAACAAAGAAGTATCATCAGCATCAGCATGTACAGTATTATTTAAGATAAGTGATTATATTAATTACATAAATATTTTTGCTTTCCTTACTTGGGATATTACTAAGAATACTGTTATTAGCCCAATATTGCTTCTTGTTCCTAAACAAGACATTTGGGACTAGAGATTTAAGTAGTTAGAAGGAGGAGGAGGAAAAGACAGGATTATTGCCCTTTGATGTGGCCAGTTATGACTATAATTCAACAGCACAGTAAGTCACTTGGCAATTTTTGAAGACAAAAGTTTTAAGTGGAAAAAAGCATGCAAACTTTGTAAATACCTCAAATGATACCATTTTGTTTTTATGTAAACATTTTATTTGTCCAGTTAGTCTGTAAATGCTACAGATATGAAAAAGTTGGTATAGAAGGGTAAAATGGGGAGCTATTATTGAGAAAAACAACAATTTAATTAAAATTTTAAACGATAATTAGAAATGAGTCCCTGGAGAGAAATAGATGAAAATCTGAAAATTATAGCAAACTGATTCTATAAAAAGTCCTTAGGTGGTTGTGAACATGGAATTTAAGATCATGTGGTAAATGAAGGCATAGCAGGTAGATTAGAGGTAGTAAGATTAGCTGGTCTGGATCATGTTGAAACAGGAAAGTTAATTTAGGGATCTTTTGATTATCTAAGTAACAATGGGGAGTCAGTGGAGCAGCATAGTAACATACTCATAGTTTCTTTGGAAAGTGTGTCACTTTGTGGTAGAAAATAAATCAAAAGGGAGCAGGCATAGACCTGAGGAGATGGGTTAGAAGGGTCTTTACTAGTCTGGGTGAGCTATTGTGGTGACTTGAACTAGGGTAGACATAAGAGAGAAGGAACAGAATGAATTCAATAGATGTTAAGGGGTCCAATTGCAGAACACTGTGACAGGTGGATATAGGGGTGATAAAGGATGTGGGACAATAAATATTAGTTTTCTAGCTTAAAAACTTATACCACCAACTTAAGATTTGGATCTCTGAAGACCAGATTTAAATGATTGGGGAAGATGATGTGTACGAATTGAGGTACATTAAGTTTAAGGGATGTCTTCAGATCCACTAGGATGGCTAGAATTAAAAAAAAAGAAGAAGAAGAAAGAAAGAAACAACATGTGGTTGAGGATGTGGAGAAATCAAAACCCTCATATACTGCTGGTGGGAAAGTAAATGGTGAAACCAGACTGAGAAATAGAAGTTACTTAAAGTATAAAATAGTTACCATATGATCCAACAATTACACTTCCAGTCATATACCCAAGAAAAATGAAAACATATATCTATAAAAAAGGAATAAATACTTATATTGAATGATGGCAGCCCCATTAATAATCAGCAAAAATGGATGCAGTGTAAATGTCTGTGAAGTAACAAATGGTAAACAAATGTGTTATATCCATATAATGAAATTTTATTTAGGAATGATGTAGCTAGTAAAAGAAGACAGTCACAAAAGACCTCATACTATATGATTCCATCCAAAACAGTGAAAGTTATAGAGACAGAAAGTAGATTAGTTCTTTGGTAGGGCTTAGAAGATGGATGGGAGAATAGAAAGATGATAGGTAATAGATATACAATTTCTTTTTGAGATGATAAAAAATATTCTAAGATTAGTTCATGGTAATGTTTGCACATACAGTTGTACTCCTGTACCTATGGGTTCCAGATCTGTGGATTTAGTGAACAACAGATCAAAAAATTTTTTTAAAATTCATAAATTTCTAACAACAAAACTGAAATTTGCTGCGTGACAACTATTACATTATATCATGAGAATGAAGTGATGTGTAAGCATTGCATTAGGCATTAAAAGTACTCTAGAGATGACTTAAAGTATACAAGGAGGGGTGAGGAGCCAAGATGGCAGTCTGTAGCCAGCTTTCTGCAGAGGCTCCCATCCAGAAGGAGAGTTAAAGGACAGAAATTTAGAAAGAAAGCTGATGGTTTGTTTCTGAGCCAAAAGAGAAGGTCTAAGAATGCACATCAACCCTGCTGGGGAGACCTGCAACCCCAAGGATGCAAACAAAAGGTACAAAGCACATCGCCAAGTGGACAGGAGTCCCCTCCCCCATGAGAACGGCTCACAGTATACTCCAAACCTCCATACAAACAAGTGAGCAGAGTTCAGATGTCCTCCCACTCTATCCCCATGGGAGAGACCCTCTAAAAACCAGACCTCCTTCCCCTATTAGGCATAAAACTCCATAAAACTGTATATATTCTCTACCTGCAAGTTTGAACTCCCGGCACTCCCCTCCACTCTCACCCCGAGGTCTGGAGGCCTGTCCCCCATGGGGTCTAGATTCTTGGACATTTTCTCGAGGGTTGTGGATGGGGCACGGACTGTTGCTGATCTGTGCTGATTTTCTGGCTTGGGAGTGGTGAGAAGAAAGTGAGCCAAGAGGAGGCTGAACTGGAGAGGCAGTCCCCTGAGGCACGTAGCTGCAGCCACAGCTGCGATGTTTTGAGGAGACATTCCCAGTCTCTCTGGGCGGCTAAGGGAAGACAGGCGACTTCTCCGGTGGCAGCCACTGGCAGAGTGATAACCAGGGCACAGGTCCCAGGAGTGAAGAGTATGCCTGAGGTGGTACCGGCCAGGGCAGAGACTGCTTTACTTAGCTTGAGACACACCTGGCTCTCAGGGGATGAAAACTGAGACAAAGGGCTGGAACTCATAGATTTAGTCAGACCCATTTGCAGCCCAACGTCTGATCCACAGGGGAAAGAAACAAATTCTGAGAACTTGCTCTGTTCTATCAGCAACATCAATCAGGGACAGGTGTGAATCACCCCAGACCCTATCAAGTACCCAGGTTGTCAGCCCTCACCTCCCCCCTGCCAAACAGCAACAGAGAGTGGCAGACTGGTTGAGGAGCCACAGACCTCCTTGTGACCCAGGCAGGCACAAAGCTCTGGAGCATCTGCTCATTGGAGGAAACTGGATCACAGCCCTGTGGGGTTACCAGTGACTGGGTGTGAAAGAGGGGCAAGGTGGGGAAGGAGGCATCAACCTTCCCAGACTAATCTACTTGCTGGGGGGCCATCCTGAGCTCACTCACTATCTATTTGCCAGAGACTTTTCAACTCTTCCATTTGAGGCCAGTGCTGGCTGGGACAATTGATTGGGACCTCTTCAACTGGGCCAATAACCTGAGGACTTTTAAAAGTGGTACCCTGGGTGGGTGGTAGTGGGAAAGTTTGATTTTCCTTTTCCAATTATTGCCAGTGGAAGGCATGGTGAATTAACTGCTGGTATTTCTCCACAGTTCAGACTTCAATCCAGAGTAACTGATTCTATAGGGTAAGACAGAGACCAGCTGAAAATAAGACAGAGTCACTTAATCCCACCATACCAAGAAGGTCCGCAGTTTAACAACAAATAGCACTGTATGGGTCATTGGCAAAATTCTAGGGGAAAAGTTACAGAAACCAGTCCCAGTTTTCTGGCAAAGGACTGGTCAATCACTACCCCCAACCCAACTTGTCTACTCATCCAGCCAAACACTGTAAAATAATCATGAGATGGAATCAGCACAAAAGCTCTGGAAACATGAACAACCAGAGTAGATCAACACCCCCCCCCCACTAAGGAACAATTTGGCGGATGCAAATGATGATCCTATCCATAAACAGATGGCTGAGATGTCAGAAATTGAATTCAGAATTTGGATTGCAAACAAGAATAATATAATAGAGGAAGTCAAAAATGGATCATTCTCTCAGACAGCTCTGGGATAACTCGAAGAACACCAATATTCGCCTTATAGGGATACCTGAAAATGGTGAAGTGGCGTCACAAGGCACAGAGTCTCTTCTTTATGAGATTATGAAAGAGAATTTTCCAGACATGCAAAGAGATTCTAAAATTCAGATAGCAGACAGGGTCAGAAGCCCAGCACGATTCAACCTGAATAAGACATCCCCTAGGTACATCATAATTAAGTTCACTAAAGTTAATAAGAAGGAGGAAATTTTGAAAGCAGCAAGATGCAAGAAATCTAAAACCTACAAGGGGAAGAATATTAGAATAACTGCAGATCTCTCTGATCAAACCTTTCAAGCTAGAAGAGAATGGCTATCAACTTTTAATCTCCTAAAACAAAATAACTTTCAACCCAGGATCTTGTATCAAGTTAAACTGAGTTTCATTTATAATGGAGAAATTAAATACATTAATGATGTCTACATGTTGAAGAAATTTGTTATAACTAAACCAGCTTTCCAGGATATTCTCTGACCTATCCTCCATAATGACCAGCATAATCCTCCAACACAAAAGTAAACTCATCCAGAAACTTTTTATTAAATTCCAACTTCCACAGCAATGAAAGGATTAAAAATGTCCACTAGACTTTCTAAAGATTTATCAATATTTTCAATTAATGTGAATGGTTTAAATTGTCCTCCAAAGAGGCATAGGTTGGCTGACTGGATACCAAAACTCAGGCAGATGTCTGTTGCATACAAGAATCTCATCTTACCTCAAAAGATAAATTTAGACTCCAGGTGAAGGGATGGTCATCTATATTCCAGGCAAATGGAAAACAGAAAAAAGCAGATGTTGCAATCTTAGTCACAGATACAATAGGCTTTAAACCAACCAAAGTAAGGAAGGATAAGGATGGACATTTAATATTTGTTAAAGGTAATACTCAATATGATGAGATTTCAATTATTAATATTTCTGCACCCAACCAGAATGCACCTCAATTTATAAGAAAATCTCTAATGGACATGAGTAACTTGATTTCCTCCAGCTCCATAGTAGTTAGAAATTTAATACTCCTTTAGCAGTGTTGGATATATCCTCCAATAAGAAGCTAAGTAAAGAAATTTTAGATTTAAACTTAACTATTCAACATTTGGATTTAACAGACATCTACAGAACATTTCAGCCTAATAAAATTGAATACACACACATTCTTCTCATCAACCCATGGAATATACTCCAAAATTGATTACAATTTAGGCCAGAAGTCTAACCTCAGAAAATTTAAAAGAATAGAAATTATTCCTTGCATCTTCTCGGACCACCATGGAATAAAAATTGAACTCATTAACAACAGGAATCTGCATACTCAAACAAAAACATGGAAGCTAAACAACCTTATGCTTAATGATAGATGGGTCATAGACGAGATTAGGAAGAAAATCACCTAATTTTTGGAAGAAAACGACAATGAAGACATGAATTATCAGAACCTCTGGGACACTGCAAAGGCAGTCCTAAGAGGGAAATTTATAGCACTGCAAGCCTTCCTCAAGAGAATGGAAAGAGAGGAAGTTAACAACTTAATGGGACACCTCAAGCAACTGGAAAAGGAA
>CAUYON010146017.1:0-14934 GCA_963573935.1 Arctocebus calabarensis
CTAAGGATAAATTGGGTTGGGGGTTCTAGGAGTAGTTATTGACCAGTCCTTCCTTTGCCTGTAAGCTGGGACTAGTGTTTGTACCTTTCCCCCTAGAGTTTTACCAACCCATACTTTGCTACTGCCTGCGCAACTGGGGGCCTTTTTTATATGGTGGGATTAAGTGGCTCTGTCTTATTTTCAGCTGGTCTCTGTCTTACCCTAGAGAATCGGTTAGTCTGTGTTGGATTCTGAGCTGTAGAGGAAAACCAGCAGGTAGGTGACCACGCCCCCCACAACAATTCCACAACAATTGGAAGGGAAAATCAAACCTTCCCACTACCACACATCCAGCGTACAATGTTGGAAAGTCCTCAGGTGATTGGCCCAGTTGAAGAGGTACCAATCAATTGTCCCAGCCAGTACCAACCTCCAGTCAAAGAGTTGAAAAGTCTCTGGTGACTAGACAGCAGAAGTCTGCTGGCAGCTTTAGTATAACTTGCTCCTGGGTTCTGTGAGCTCTGGAGGGCCCCCCCGCCAGTAAATGAGCCTGGGAAAGTTGATGCCTCTTTCCCCACCTTGCCCCTGTGTCACATCCACTCTCTGGTAACCCTGCAAGGCTGTGGTCCAGTTCCCTCCAATGAGCAGAAGCTCTAGAGGTTTGTACCTGCCTAGGTCACACGGTTCTCTGTGACTCCTCAGTCAGTCCACCAGTTATGTGGGTATTGGCAGGGGGGAAGGTGAGGCCTGACAACCTGGGTACTTGATAGGGCCTGGGGCCATTCACTCAGTTCCAGCCCTGTCCCTGATTGATGTAAAGTAGATGAAAAAGCTGATAGAACAGAACAAGTTCACAGAATTTCTGCCGTGTGGAAGAGATGCTGGGCTGCTAATAGTCCTGACTGAGTCTGTGAGCTTCAGCCCTTTGTCTCAGCTGCCATCCCCTGAGGGCCAGGTGTGGCCGAAATTTAGCAAAGCTTTGGTCTGCTTCAGCCAGCCACCTTTCGGGCTTATTCTCACTGCTCCCGAGCCAGGAGAACAGCACAGACCAGCGGCAGCCCGCACTCTGTCCACACCCCTCAAGAAAGTGTCCAAGAATCTGGACTCCGTGGGGGACAGACCTCCAGACCTCAGGGTGAGAGTGGAGGGGAGTGCCGGGAGTTCCAACTTGCAGGTGGAGAATATATACAGCTTTATGCCTGGCAGGAGAGTGCCGTGGCCCCCTAATAGGGGAAGGAGGTCCAGTTTTTAGAGGGTCTCTCCTGTGGGGTAGAGTGGGAGGACATCTGAACTCTGCTCACTAGTTTGTATGGAGGTATGGAGTATACTGCGAGCTGTTCTGTTAGGGGAGGGAACTCCCGTCTGCTTGGTGATGTGCTCTGTACCTTTTATTTGTATCCTTGGGGTCGCAGGTCACTCCAGCAGGTTGATGTGCATTCCTCGACCTTGTCTCTTGGCTCAGCTCCAAACCGTTGGCTTTCTTGCTAAATTTCTGTCCTTTAACTCTCCTTCTGGACGGGAGCATCTGCAGAAAGCTGGCTACAGACCGCCATCTTGGCTCCTCCCCCCCATAAATCACAAATATGTACTAATTTTTCAAGTCTAGTAATTTCCTTAGGAAATGGAGTTTTAAAGACTGTAAGCCTGCATATGGTAGCAACTGCTTTTGAATTAGAACATTTTGTGGTCTTGATTTCACAAAGTATATGCAAAAGAATGTGACACAGTTAGTAGTTATTTTTTCCATCTTGAAATATAAGTTAAAATTGGAGTTTCAGTATGTATATAACATAGTCAAGATTAAAAAATTCTGAATATATTTCCTAATACTTCTAGGTCAAAGAAGGTGTTACCTAACCAAACAGGTCTCAAACTTTCTATTCAGTTTTATTTAAATTTGGTCAGATCTGATTTCATCTGATGTTTATTTAAAGACTTCTTGCTCAAGCCCACCCCTGTAGAGCAGACTCATAGCCAGCTCCTTAGGTATCAGTGTGTAAGACTCATCCTCCTCTAGCATGCGGTTATAATCCCTTTTGGCTCCATAGCAACTCTCTCCTGTGAGCCTAAGATACCAGATAACTATCATTTACTAAACTATTAAAATAAAGGCTTATCAGCTTCCTTGGATGCAGAATTAGAGAGATGCCTAGAAGCCTGGAAGGCTCACCTGTCTGGCTAAGTCCAACAATCTATCAATTAAACAGAGTGGTTTATGTCACCAGTGATCAATGGACTCTAATTCCTTATTCTGGCATCTTAGTGATATAGCCTGTATCTCCTGGCTTCTTGCTTCTGAGTTTATTTGTTGATGGTTTCCTGTTTCTTCCTTTTGAATAGTACTATAATTAATGGATGCTATTGTTTCTCAGACTATTTTGGTTGCCACTTAATCATTTTTACTGTGGATACAAAAGATAAGAAAGTTTTAGAAATGTCATTAAATTACTACAATTCTACACTATAGCAGAATGTCATAAGCAAGTTACAAAACAGAATAAAAGCAGGTAGTAAGAATTATTATGGCAACTAAAATAAGAAAGCAAATGTGTCTTGAATTAATTAATGCTGGAGGCTTCCTATGTAGAAGAATATTAAAGAACTCCTCTAACACATTTACACTGGTATTATTTAGTCCAAGGGTTGGCAAATGGAAGGTCATGGAGGAAGAAAGTCATGCATGTGTTTTGTGAATAACAAAATAGCTCTCCAAGTGAATCTGATATGGTTTCCATTTTCTCTGCACTGTGATTATTTAGAGAATAGACACATCATTCACTATTTGATGTCTTTACCTAAGAATGTTTTAAGGTCAATACTTCATAGCATCTCAATGTTGAGTCTAACCACAAAATCTTTCTGTTGTCTGGACAGCAAACCATACAGAGCCAGCACATAATAAGATGGTACAACAGCAAGAAAAAGATAACCATCAGTGAAAATGAACATTGCAAGGGCACCCTGAATCAATACTAATTATTAAATTAGTAAAATAAACATATTTCCATGGAAACTCGGGGACTATGTATGTCTCTTATTTTAAATAAATAAACACTGAAAATTAGACACATCCAAATAATAAAAAGAAAAGGAATCTTTTTTGTTTGTTTGTTTGTTGTTATTGTTTTGTTGTTTTTGTTGTTGTTGGGGATTTATTGAGACAGAGTCTCACTATGTTGCCTGGGTAAAGTGCTGTGGCATCACAGCTCACAGAAACCTCAAACTCCTGGGCTCAAGTGATTCACTTGCCTCAGCCTCCCTGGAAGCTGGGACTACAGGTGCCTGCCACAACACCCAGCTAAGGGCATTTGTTTTTTGTTTTGTTTTGTTTTGTTTTCACTTTTGCTAACCTAAGTTAATGACATCAACAAAGAATAAAATTAGTGTTTTTATTAATTTAATACATTTTTAAGAATTTTATTATAGACATAATTAAGAAGGGTATCTCAAGCATTTGAGAAATGCTTCACAGTCTCCTGTGCTAAAGAATGCTTTCTTAGTTGAATAGAACTTCAAAATAATCATGTTGGACTATCTGAATTAATGGATGACAATGAGTTTTAGTTAGAAAGAATAACAATTCTAAAGTTGTAAGTGGCAAATAGTTAATCTTTGCTATTCAAATTTTCTTTATTTTAACATCATTGGGTTTTGACTATGTATTATAATATTAAAAAATGCAGTGAGTAAAATATAATAAACCAAGAAATCCTAATACATCAATTGAAAAATCTTTATACTGGAATTTTTTAGATTGAACAATAGAGAATAAAATGTTTACACAGTATCTTCCTATACTTTGAAAGGAAAGGATATCAAGTATGTGCAAACAATATTTCACTATCCACAGGGAAGCATAATCTTGGGAAATAGTATGTTACATAGTCAAGAGACTTAAGTTTGGAATCCATTTGCACACCTGACTTACCACGCTATAATTTATTGTCACTATACATCATCACTTCTTTCAGTTACAAAACACAAAAAGTAACTATATCTTCCTGTGTAAAGATGGCACAAAGGATCAATATAAAAAAGTACTCAATAAATTCTGCAAATCACCCCCTATACAATTACAAAAATAAATGTACTACTTAAATCACTGGATACAGGATGTCCAGAGTTAATAAAATCACAAAGCTTGAAAGTACAGTCCTCCACTCTGACACTAACCACAATTTTGGAGGGTTCCCAAAAAAAGCTATCATGCTTATGGTTATGTCAGTTGGCAGTCTCCTCTTGGTTCCTGGTGTGCTCTTAGCTGAAGAAGGACCAAACACACCAGTGTCAGGCCCAGCCTCTTAGTGGATGGTTATCATGGCTCTTTGGCTCCTTGCTTGGAAAAATCAAAATCAGGGCCAGTTCAAGGGAATGACCACAAGTAGGAAGCAATTTCACATGAACAGCTATTTATCTTAAAATAGAACAGGTTGGTCTCCACAAGTGGAGACAGGGAGATGGGGAAAGGCAGAGAGGGATGGGGGAGGAAAAGAGGCAGAGAGAGAGGGAGGAAGGGAGGGAGGGAGGGAGGGGAAAAGAGACAGACAACTGCCTCTGTGAATTCTTGGGGTACTGCCTTTTATTGGCCTGGTCTAGGGAAAAGTTTTCAGGAAGTGTGGGATGTTACTGAATGGTTAACTGGTGTTCTCTAGGTTGTATCTTCACATGCCAAATCCTTCTCTGAAAGCCCACCTTGGCAGGCGTGAACCACATGTGGATTTGAGCTAATGAGATAATAATTAGCCTTAGGTTACTCTAGGTCACTTTGCAAATCCTGTCTTGCCTGGGCTGAGGAATTCTCAGACTGGTAAGGCATTTCCCCTTCTCCAGGTATAGCAGTTGCTTGGGATAGGATTAAACATGGAGCAACAGCAAGATAGAGTGTCTGCCCTTATTGGTCTTCCCAGGTGGGTTACTTTCTCCAGGCTGCACCAAGGCAGATCACTTTGTCCCTAGAAGAGCCAGGGATCTGACTGCTTAACAGTTACAGTTTACTACAGTAAAAAGCACAGGTTAAATCACCAAGGAGCTATTATGTACCCACAAAAACTAAAATTAGAGAAAGTCAGCCAAGAGGAGGAATGGATAAGGTGAAATCTAGGGGGGTTTCAAATGTGGGTCTTTTTCAGATATCCTCTCCTTATGAAATCAGAACACCTTGCTCTCCTGGGAACTATGTATGAAAGTGTACCTGGAATACTCAACAGGGAAGATCATTCAAGTTGAGCAGCTGGAGCTTTTATTGGGGCTTCTGTTAAGTAAGGATAGAGCAAAGGGAACAGCTGCTTCATCTAGGAGTGTTCACTGAGTGGCAGATGACACTAGGAGGCACCTTGTCTGCTTGCAAGAACAAATTGACTAGACGAGGGGTCCCAAGAAAGAACAGATGACATTGGTCAAGGGGGTCCCCAAGGACTGACCAGATATTTAGTCTACAAGAGAGGATCTCCAGGGACTGACCACTGGGAAAGAGGCAGAAAAACCAAAGGAGAGATAAAGGGTCTTTGGAGCATGTGTACAATTGAGGAAACAGTGTCCCCAAATGACCTACCCGCATTAAAGTAATAAAAATCACACCCACCAGTGCTATGACAGTTTATAAATACCATGGCAACCCCTGGAAATTGCCTTGCAAGGATAGAAAAGGGAAGGGTCCCCAGTTCCATGAATTCTCATTTTCCTACTGTTTTCTAAAAAAAAAAAAAAAAGTCCTGAATATTCTCTTCCCCACCCCCAGTCACTTAATATAAAATTAGAAAATCAGAATAAAAGGAAAAATCTCTTTAAACTCTGGGTCTCCACTGCTCATGGGGTGTGGGTGGAAAAGTGGATACTTAAGGGAAGAGTCATATCTTGATGTGCTTGTGTTGCTAGAAATAATGATTTGATAAGCTTAAAACTAACTTTTAATTGTTTAGTACAAGTTGTTTAAGAATTGAATTAAGAAAACGACTGCAGAGGATGGACAGACGAAACCAGAGACTGGAGACATGTGGATCAACAGGACCATGGACCATTCGGATTATGACCGCAATGCTGAGGTTTCTCCAGCCGGTTGTAAGAGCCACAGCCATGGTCTGGCCCTTTAAATAAATTAAAAAAAAAAAAATGAGAAAAGGCCTTCCTAAAGTTCCATCTCTTCCCCAGTACGAACCAACTCTCTTGCTCTGTCCAAGAGAGTTGATGCTGGGAGTTGGAGACAGTTACAGATAAGGGGGCCAGACATGCTGGAAATTCGCAAGAACGCCTCGTCTCACTGAGAGAGAGCCTCTTGCCAAGGTGAGACAGCGTCCTCTTTCTCCCACTTCTCAGTATGACATGGCCAGCGTCACTCCCACTAATTTCCAGGTGTCTAATCGCTTTGAGGGATTTGGGTGTGTGTCTGAGTAGGACCTGTCTTCAGACTAGGTCACCCTCCATTAGAATCACAAATAATGTAGAATGAGGTAGGAAGAAGTGAATGAGTTTTGATTAACGTAGCTAGTTTAAGACATAGTTTACTTGGGAAGTGCAAGCCCAGCTGGAACTATGACGTACGGGTCCGGCTTTCCCCTACTGGATGTATGAAATAAATGCACAGCCAACCCGCAGTCAGGGTCTTTGCCGGATCCTCACATTGAGGAGCAAAGATCCCTTGACCATGCTGTTCTTACAACTTTAAATCTGTGTCTTCCTTTTCATTATCTTTCATTCCTCTGTCTCCGCCAAGCACTAGGAAAGAAGCACTGAGAAGTTTGGGGCTGGTTCCCCAACAACCGGGGCTAACCCGTCCCTTCTCTCTGGAATGTACTACGCTCTAATAAACTTTGGCTGCTTACGCCTGCTTGCTCCGCTCGTTTACTCCACCAACTTGGTACCAGTAAACATTCTTTGGTGCTGGGAACCAATAACCTGGGAACACAGGGACCCGACCCCTGGTCCCATATCTAACACTTTCTCAGTAAGCATTATGGATTGATTCATGGTTGACTGAAACTGGACACTCAACTTTCTACCCTAAGTTACAACGTTGGTCTTTCTGGCACTGCCAGTCCTCACCCTAAGTTACTGTGTATGGCAACCCTCTTTCTGCAGGACCTAGAATGGCCAGCCCACCACCCTAAACAAAAACGCTCTGATCTAGCATAATGTAAGTTATCTCCCAGAAACCAAAAATAAAGATCATACCTCCCTTTGGCAAGTCCAAATTCTTTGCTACACAGGCCATACCCTGACTTTTGTCCAAACTTCTTTAACAGCGAAACAATTATGCTTATTTGGGCTTCTATGTTTAGTATAACATTTATATGACAGACACAGCAACACTGTTAATACAAGTATGCCTAACATTTGGATGATTCAGTGTAAAGAAAGGGAAAATTAAAAGAAACAACTGGTCCATTTATAAAGTCATTCTATTAATTTTTCCCTATTTCTACCTTATGATCAACTTTTGAGAACCATTTACTATAAAACTTAGCTGATGACTAGGTGAGTCTGTATTTTTTTCAAACTGGTTACTTGGCATCAGTATTGTAATACTCCAACTTGATTTACCAATATGTCTGACTACACATATCAGTGATATAACTTTAACAAAAATGTCATTGTTATAAAAACATGTCCCCTTACGGTAATAGATGTGTGACCTAAATATGGGAATCAAACATGTTGACATATTGGTACAATCTTACTCAGCTGTTAACAGTGAGACTAGTTTATCACTATATCATATGATGAAAATATTTCCCAGAGCAGTGACACTCAGGGTTTCAGGTGCCCCTTCCCTATTGTCAGATTTGACAAGCAGGAATGATCTAAGATATGACTTCAACCTTTTAAGTATCTGCTATAATTAAGCTAAGAGATAATGTCATCTCTTGCTCTGAACCTTTCTCTAGGCATAAATGTCATATTGGATTTCCTTCATTGCATAATCTTTTAATTCCTTTTTAACTCTCAGCTACTACTCCTCTTTTTCTCTGTTTATCATTTGGTTTTAACCAAGATTTTCCACCTCCATGAGATGAAGGGTGGTGTGGAAAAGAAGACAATGCCTTTTTTGTTGTTGTTGAGATGAGAAACTATTTAAAGACAGACTATATAAAAAGAAAGTAAGAAAAGGCAAAGTGTAAATGTCTTCACTCCTCATTTCCTACTACTGACCACCAGATATTTGGTACGGAATATATGATTTGGTGGAAGGTCTCATATAAATTTGGGAAATATAAGAGCACAGCTTCATGAGACAGTATCTCAAAGGCTGTTGGCTCATCAGAGACAACAAAAGTTACCTCCAAATGGTGTGCATGGAAGAAATGTAGAGCCTGAAATAACACTGAAGGAAATGCCAAAGGGGAGCTCACAGAGGACCCTACAAGTGTAGGACGCATAAGACTTTCTATATTATTTTGCTTGTCTTCTATTTCTAGCAAAGTTGATCATATTTTCATATGTTTATTAGTTAATTGTTTAGTACAAGTTGTTTAGGAGTTGAATTAAGTAAACGACTGCAGAGGATGGAGAGACGAGACCAGAGACTGGGGACATGTGGTCTCCAGTAAATTTCCTATTTGTGATCTATGTCTATTTTTTAAAGGACTGTTCATCTTTTAATTGATTTGTTAGAATTTTTTGATTCTACACTCCAATATTGTATATATCGCAAATATTTTCCCCAATATTTTAAGTCTATGAGCTATCATTATGGTAAAGTTTATATTACAAAGCTTTTCTTTCATGTGGTCAATTTTAAGACCCATTTTTCATACAGTTTATGAGAACCACAAATATCTCGAACAGACAAAATAATATTAAGCTAAAAGGACAAAGCTATATGTATCACATACTTGACTTCAAAATACCCTGCAAACCTATACTAATAAAAACCCATACCAGGAAACTGGTATGAAGCAGACACATAGAATAATGGAACAGAATAGAGAACTAAGAAAGGAATCCATGTATTTACAACCAACAGACAGCCAATAAAAAAAAAAAGAAGCCAAAAATATATATTTGTCTTTAATAAATAGTATTTGTAAAACTGGATAATCATATGCAGAAGAATTAAAATAGGCTCATAACTCTTGCAATGTATAAAAATAAACTGCAAATGGATGAAAGACAAATGCATTAATAAAATTCAAAACTACAAAATAAGAAAACACAGGGGAAATGCTTCAGAAAATTTTTCTCAGCAAATATTTTATGGCTAAGACTTCAAAAGCACAGACAACAAAAACAATTTTTAAAAAAAACTATATTAAACTAAAAATCTCCTGCACAACAAAATAAATAATCAACACAGTGAAGCAACAACCTGTTGAATAGGAAAAAATATTTGCAAAATATTCATCTGACAGGAGACTAATCCAGAATAAATGCACAAGGAACTTGCCATACTTAACAGGAAAAAAGCAAATAATAGCATTTAAAAAATGCACAATTAATATGAATAAGTTTTTCCCAAATGCAGACATACAGATGGACAACAGATATGTGAAAAAAAATGCTCAATATGATCAATCAGGGAAGTGAAAATCAAATCCACAATGAAATGCCATCTCACCCCAGTTAGATCAGCCACTATCCACAAGACAAAAAATGACAAATGCTGGTAAGGATGCTAAAACACATGAGCTCTCATATAATTTTGGTGAGAATGCAAATTAGTATAGCCATTATGGAAAATAGTATAGACATTTCCTTAAAAACTAAAGGATAGGAATACTATACAATCCAGCAATCCCACACTGGGTATGTATCCAAAGGAAAGGAAATTGACATATCAAAAAAATACCGGCACAAACATGTTTATTGCAGCACTATTCCCAATCACAAAGATATGGAATCATCCTAAGTGTCCATTCACAGATGAATGGATAAGAAAATGTGGTACATAATACAGAAGGGACTAATATTTGACCATAAAAAAAATGAAGAACTGTCATTTGCAGTGATATGAATGAAACTGGATGTCCTTGTGGTGGGTGATTTAAGCCATGCCCAGAAAGACAAATACTACATGTTCTCAATAATATGGGGGAGCTGAAAAAGTTGATCTCATAGAAGTAAAGATAAAAATAATAGTTACCAGAGGCTGGAAAGAGCTAGGGAATGTATGAAGAGGTTTTGGTTCATTGGTACAAGCATACAGTTTGCTAGAATTAGTCCTAGAAACAGGACTTGATAGCACAGCAAAATGACTAGCTAAAAATAAGTTATTGTATATTTCCAAATAGCTAGGAAAAATGTGAAATGTTCCCAATGCAATAAATGATAATGTTTTCAGGCAATGAGTACCCTATATATCCTGACCTGATTATTACGCATTATAGAATTATATCTAAATGTGTATAATTATTATATACTGATAAAAAAGAAGGAAAATATAAAATAAGAAATATTAAATACTTAAAAGAATGTTTCTTAGCCTATTCCATAAATTTTATTTTAACTCCCCCATCTGAGTCATAGGGTATTGAACAAAACAAAGAGAAAGTAATAGTGTAATTTGTCATTAACATATTAGAATAAAATATTTACATTTACTCTACATTATTTGGTATAATTAAATGCCACCATATTGAAACTTACGATATAAGCTTTTATAGTCATAGTAACCAGTTTATGATAGTCTTTTTTCTACATGAACACAAATATAGTTTTTAAAAAATTATATTTAAAACGATTCTAAATGACAAAGCTTTAACTGCTTTATCTGTGTATCTTGAAAAAAATCCAATATTCATATTTCCCAGATAAATAGAACTATGTCACAAAGGACTTGACCAAGTTATTTGTAAGGAGTTAAAAGGCGTCTAAACCAGTGTATGTGTTTTTTCTCACCTAAAGAGACACAAAATGAAGCATTTCTTTTATTAAGGGAGAAAATTATTAATGTATAATCTTATAAAATTAGCAATAATGAAGCCAGGTACAGTGGCTCAAGTCTGTAATCTTAGCACTCTGGGAGAATGAGGTGGGTGGATTGGTTGAGCTCAAGAGTTCAAGACCAGCTTGAGCAAGACAAAGACTCCATCTCTACTAAAAAAAAAAAAAAAGAAAAAGAAAAGAAAAAGAAGAATAGAAAAACTTGCTTGGCATCATGCACATACCTGGGAGGCTGAGGCAAGAAGATCTCTTGAGCCCGAGAGTTTGACGTTGCTGTGATCTATGACTCCATAGCACTCTGCCCAGGGCAGCAGAGTGAGACTCTGTCTTAAAAAAAAAAAAAAAAAGAAAAAATTAGTAATAATGGACACGTTTTAGGAGAAGAAATCTCTGAGATATGTACCACAAAATGTTTCTGTCAGTGGCGAATGTTTCTTGATGAAAAATCATAACCAGAGGCGTGAGGTATGCAAAGAGTATGAAGTGACAGTATGCAACTTATAGAGTATGAAGTCTGGTTACGGAGGTTTGGAGATATTATTCAATAACTAGGCACATGCCCTGACTCACTGTGGCTGTACAGCTTCAGCAAGTCACTTAACCTAGTACCATCCTGAAAAGTCTCTTAGGAGACAGGTAGCAAGCCTCATTCTGGATATCATTCTATGAAACTTTATTATGTTATAGAATTAGAGAAAGTAGAACTTTAGACAAGAATTTTAAACACCGTCTAGTCCAAAATGTGATAGAAGAGAAGGATACATTTAAATGATGACAGAAAACTATGCATCTAGATTATTCTCAAAAATGGCTTTAAGAAAACTTTACAATCTCCTATGTAGCTCTATTTGCCTGAAGACCAAAGGCCAGCAAAGAAAAGGAACATTGGGTCAGTGTTGTCTAAAGTGTGGCATTGTATTACTGGAATGAGTTATCTAGTTAGTTGATCATCCAATGTGTTTGATGCAACATTTGCCAATTTTAGAAAACATCATAGGTCAGAAAGTAGTCAATTATCCAGAAAGGCAGCTTTGAAAATAGTGCTCTTTACTTTCCTCTGCATTAATTATTGGTTGTTCCCATTCATTCTGCACTATTAGTATCTTCAAGTACTTTTAGATCACCAATACTGTGCACAACTGATTGGGGCTCGGTTATTTTAAAAAGCAGACATAAGTAAACCGCACACACAAAAAAAGCACATGAAGATTTTCATGCATTATTCACTGATACTTTTGAAGCTTTTTAATGAAACCTGAGGAATTAGTAAGATTAGATTTTTTGAAGTATAGTTTATAATAAAATGATCAAAAATATAGGTTGCAATGAAGTCTAAGTGATACATTATATATCATGAAAGTATAAAACAAGTCAATTTCTATATTGTGACTAAGTCTGTTTAACGCAACTTATTGGGCTATCAAAGATAAAAAGGCTGTGAAAATGGTCACTTTTTTCATGTTGTATTACTTTCTTTTCCTTTCTTTTTTTCTTTCAGATTGATTTGAGGGTACAAATTTTTAGGTTACGCTGTTTACATTTGTTAGGTAAAGTTCAAGTTGTAGATAAGCTCTTCACCCAGGAGTGTGCAGTTTGCCATTACGTTGTGCCATAAAGTGAGAGCTTACTAATCCCCTCTTCTTACCCTCCTCCTCCCTTGAGTTTCATTGTGTTTTTCTCTCCTGAGGGGTGCAGTTGTTTATCTATTGCTACTTGTTTTTCCATTTTTGTGATACTTCACTAAAAAGAGTGCTCATCAACTCCATCCAGGTAATATAAAAAAATGTAAAGTCTACATCAGTTTTTATGGCTGAATAGTATTCCATGGTATACATAGTCCACAATTTATTAATCCATTCATGAGTTGACAGGCACTGGGGCTGATTCTACATCTTGGTGGTTGTTAATTGTGGTGCAATGAATATTCTAGTGCAAATATCTTATAGGTAAAATTATTTTGCTCTTCTGTGTAGATAAGTAGTAATGGGATTGTGGGATTGAATGGAACATTTGACCAAAGACATTAGGCTTAGTCACTAAATAAATATCTATTCACCTTTAGATGAATGCAAAGAAGTATAATGTCTTCTTGGATAGAAATGAAGCTTATATTTTAATTCCAGATAAATGGATGGCATGAATTTTTTCAGAAAATGAACTGGTAGATTCAACCATGATAGCCTGAGAACCAAAGATAACTGAAGAAGCAAGATATAGGCAGAGTTACTCTCTCGACATCCTTCACTATGCAGAGCTAATGGTCATTATCTGACAGATCTGTGGGTCTCAACAATGGCAGTCGGTCAGTAGCGTCTAGTCCACAACAACGGCCTGGAGTAGATGAGAACTGGAATCACTTCACCCACGTTCAGAACATGGATCTGCTAGTGTCCCAGATTTGTTTGCTGTTTTAATCTGTTTTCAGGAATTCAGTGCACTGAAAACCACTTCTATAGCCCACATGTGTGGACAAAAAGGTCTAGCCAATGCCAATCATTCAATCTGAAGTTTCATTTTCTCTGAGGGGTATCAGGAAATAGTATCAATAAATAAACAAAGGGACAGTGATGTAGGAAGAAAACAAAAATTCCCCAATAATCCACACATAACTTGTTCGTAATCAAGGTGTGGCATAGAAAGGCATTCCAGATGCAAGTCAAGAAAACAGAAAGGAAGTGAAAAAATGTAAGTTTTTGGTACAAAGATTATTAAAGAATTTCTATGCCAAAGTGATGAATTTCCTTGGCATTCTTATAGACTATCAGTGACCTCAGACAAAGAATAGATTTGGGGCTGGGCAAAGTACAGAGATCATATGGGAAAAAATAAAAATTAAGTTAAAAAGATAGACTGTAACAATATTTCAAAAGACAGATCCCCTAGGTAATCTGCTGTATCTACATGGTCTACCAGAGACCTTTCACATCCTTTTATTCAACCACCCCTTATAGCAGAACACATTTAATGCAATCCAATTGGGCAATTTGATGAAAACACACATTATATCTCACATAAATTGTGAGCTATATGATGAGAATTATATAAAAGTCTATAAAAGTAATGTGCATTTTATTAATTACATCACAAAGGCCCATGAAATAATATTTAAAAGTTGGGATAATGTATCAATTATAATAAAAGAAAAAACATAAGAAGAGGGTTAGAACCTGAAAAAATATTACCATTGCCCCAAACAAATCAAACAAGAACTGTATGGCCAATATATTAAAAATAAAATGTGATGCACAGTAGCACCATGAACTAAAATTCAAAAGGAATCATCCTTCTTTTTTATAATATGTACATATTTATATCTATACCTATATAGATATATGCATATATACTTATATGTGTAAATAAAAGTAATATGAAATAAGAAAGCATATTATTACCTTCAGAAAAATTTTAGTAAAACCTAAAAATAATTTCAGGGTTACATTTTATCCACTTTCTTTAAACATTGAATCACCAGGAAATATTACCACCACTAACACACACATTACTAATATATTATCTATAACATTAACCTAACATGATTTTGTAGATCTTGACATTTCTGATATTTCTGACCTTATCTGGAAAAAAAAAAAGCTTTTGGTACAAACGAAAAGTAAAATAAAGTAGCTGAAGGTCTAACATAAATGTCACAAGTAGGATGAACAAGTATTTGAACAGTACAGAAGGAATTCATAAAATTGTAAAAGTAATTTGTGTAAAAGTACTTTTTCCATTAACATTATTAACTTTTACCATTAAACGTTAAAATAATCTCAAAGAAATTAAGATAAATTTTTTTTTATAAAACCTTAAATGTAACTTTTAATAAGAAGTCAAATCCATTATAAAAAGGGGGTCATTATGAGTGACGTAGAGATGGCTATACATGCTTTCTAAAGAATGCCACATCTTTTATAACACAGATTTCAATGCTTTTGGCTACGTTTATAAGTACTTTAAAAAAAATGGAACTGTATCACCTACATGAAAACCAATAAATATAATAAGTTCTTCATCAACAAAGTAAGGTAACAACAATGATTAAAATACTTTCCCTCAGATAGTCAAAATACTAATCTTTTC
>CAUYON010146018.1:0-38352 GCA_963573935.1 Arctocebus calabarensis
AAAGGAAGGAAGGAAGGAAGGAAGGAAGGAAGGAAGGAAGGAAGGAAGGAAGGAAGAAAGAAAGAAAGAAAGAAAGAAAGAAAGAAAGAAAGAAAGAAAGAAAGAAAGAAAGAAAGAAAGAAAGAAAGAAAGAAAAGAAAAAGAAAAAGATCGACAGTGCAGTGGATTGATTTACACCAGGGTAACCACATATGTGAATAATGTGTTGCCCTACAACATTATAGCTATGACATCACTTGGTGATAATGAAGGTTTCAGCTGTGTCATATTCTTAAACCACTGTCATATGTGTGGTCTATCCTTGAATGAACCATGTGGGACATGATCTAAGTTGCCATTTATTTCTTGTATGAACATAATTTTCTGATTTTTTTTTCAAAATGGAACTATTTCTAAGTACTGAAATCAAAAGTTAATTTCCAATTTAAACCATATTGTAATAGAACTATCATTGTTGAGTTTACCCTTCACCATTAAAACTAGTAGTAGCAATAAAGATTTATGAATAGGAATTATTGAATGACAGCACAGTATGGTAAAGTAAAACATATATGACAATGTCAAAATATCAAATTATACAAATATCTCATAATTAATTATTGTAAGATATTGGAAAGTTTCTATTCATGTGTTCATGTTTTTGAAACTGAATGATATAAAATGTTGTTCCTAGGTAAGGATATAAGCCCAATTCCTCCATTGTATACATATTCTCCAAAAAAGAAATTCATTATTAACAGTTTTGAGAAGAGGAAAAGATTTCAAATCTCCTGTTCTATGTATGAGTAAAACAGTATTAAAGATACTGAATATACTATTCAAATATTTGTAATTTTTATTTTTTCAATTATAAATTTAATAACTATACTCCTATATGCTCCTGTTTTGAAATATGCTTACATAGGAGATAACCCATTTCTTTCATCTATTTTATTAATGCCTTACTGCTAAGGCATTAGGGCTTGGTTTTCCTATGATAAGATATTACAAATGCAGGAAAGAGTGGGTCTCCCTAAATTACATAGTGTGGAAGGCTTTGTCCTGGGGACAAAATGACTCTAGGCTTTCCTTCTTTCCAAAAAAGATTTTGTGATTTCAGTGGAGAAAAATTCTTCAGGTTTTCATTTTCTTTGTTTTGTTGGGTTTTGTTTCTTTAAAACTTGCCCTGTGTGGTTAAAAAGAGCTGACAATTTGTGCACAGGTGTCCTTTTTATTTTTTGCAATAATGTTTTTTTTTTTTTGCAGTGTTTTGGAGTTACATAGCACTATTATTTGCTTTCTTTTTTCTTTTGTTCCTTCCTAATGTTTTTTAAAGCTATATAGTCCTATTTTAAATATAGTCATTTAATTTTTATCTAGGTGTTTTAATGCACACTTATTTTTTTAATGAATTGACTTGAGGATATTTTGTAAGAGATGATTAAACTTAATATATCTGTTTAAATTAATTTTCTAAGTAATATCTAAATAATGTGTCATTTAACATACATTTGTCATTTCTTTATAAACTACATATTTAACGTAAGCATATACCATGATATTTAGTTCTCATTATCTTTGATTTTATCAGTTTTCTGAGTACTTATCCCTACATAAAGATATCATTGTAAGTATACTGAATATTAGGAAGGCGCAACATTATTACTTATTCTTAAATTTAATTTCATAGCCATTTCATGTGTTTTCATGAGTTTTTTCTTCCTTATGAAATTTTAAATAGCTTGATTAATTTCAGAATATACCCTTTGAGATTTTGTTTTCAATTTCATTAAATCCATACATTAACTTAGGGAAAAACAGTGTTATTGTAATATTTATATTTCACTTTAGAAATACTTATTTTTTCTTTATTCACATGATTTTAGTCCATGTGTGCAAATTATATATATGTATATTTTCCTTAAAATTTTATGAAAATGAAAAAAAAATTTTATGAAGATATCTGTTTTATTTTTCATTTATTTGTATGTTATGAACTATTTGAGCTACATGATTAGTTCCATTCATTTTTTAAAATCATGATAAGTTTTCTTTTTCACAAACTTACTGATCCCAATTTAGCTGAATTTATTAGGATTTTATTTTCTACTAGAATTTCTATGTTTGAGAATGAAATAAAAAATGTTTTTCTATATTTATTATATTTTCTCCTTATGGGCATATCTTTGTTATTTTAGTTTTCTCCCCCTAAAAATCTACAACAGCTTTTGAAGTTGGTCATCATATGGTCTATTAAAAAGTTAATTTTCATATGAAGCTAATTTATAGCTTTCATATGAAGGCTAAAACCCAATTATAACATAAGAATACAGGGAAAAGGGAAAGGAAGGGGGGGAGGATGGGTGGAGGGCGGGCAATTAGAAGGATCACACCTACAGTGCATCTTAGTAGAGTACTGGTGAAACTTATTAAATGTAGGGTATTAATGTCTTTATATAGTGATCAAGAAAATGCCATGAAGGCTATCTCTAACAGTACGATCAAAATATTTCTGATTGTATATGAAGCACATTCTGCCCTATGATTGCATCAATGTACACAATTATGATTTAATAAAATTATTTTAAAAAAGTTAATTTTCTGGGGTATTTTTGATTTTTAAATTATTTTACAGTAGGTTTCAATAAATCTCATATTTTTGTTGTCTTAAAATTATTTCCTTGATGTTTTATTTCAGTTTTCATATTAGCTACTTGCCTTCAAATGAGCTACTTATTATTATGATATTTTCATATTAACTCATAAATACATTTATTTCTGATTTTCTTGAGGACTTGAAGCATACAAAAATACTCATTTCCTGTGTTAAATTATTTTCAGGAGATTGATTCCCTTCTGAAATAATAATGCTACTCTTTTCTTTTTCACGAGACTCTTAATATTTCTACCCTAGTTTAATTATTCATGTAAAAAGAAGATAAATCTTATGTCAATCATTTTCTAAAAATATATTTTTGTGATTTTTTCAGAGCCCTCTTCATGTACCTGAGTGATAATAGACTCTTAGATTTTAAATTGAGTTGATGTGTACAGAGTATAGTATTGTTCTGCAGGAGTGATTTTTTTCCCCTACCTTGCTCACTTATTTTTTTTCTTTCCTTTTTTTTATTTTTTGTTAAGTTTCAGAACTTAACAAAAGTTAAGTTTTGTTAAGTTTCAGAACTTTCTTTTCCATTGAGTCTGGAAAAGAAAAACAGAGTGTTTTTAGTTCTCTCTACATTTGAAACTAAATTCCAGTATGTGAGGCACTTTGGTTTCTGGTGTAAAACTCAAGGAGTGCCACAAAAGTCAATAATTGAGATAAAAATTTACAGGTAAATATGCATGTGTAAAAAATAATTATCTGTAAATACACTTTAAAAAAACATTTTAAAATGGCAAACTGTAAAGTAATAGTTATAGATGAGCCCTGTTTTAAAAAATAAAATTTTATTGGAACAAGGGTTGGGATTAAGATGAAGCTAATGAATCAGGGTCATCAAAATGTAGGGTCACATCCTGGGTTTATTTAAAGTTGTGATATTCTCTTCATCATGGATTCTTTGGATCATGGGTTTTGAAAATATTCCTGTCAAATAGTATGTATCTAGCTTGTTAACCTTTTGGTGTCCCCTCAATTTTGTTTTGTCAGGGCAAGTACCTAATTCCTCTTGCCTTAAGTCCAGGTCTGTTCTTAAGAATTTCATTCATAGTGCATATATTTGGGTTCTATCTTGAGTCTACTCATTTTAAATAAAAATCTCCAGCAATCTTATCATATCTTTCTCCAACTCCAATCCCACTTAACTCCACCCCCACCCTCATTGAAAACTGCTATATAAAATCATTTTCATCCTTGAGAAAAAGTTTTTAGTACTACAGGAAATCCTCAAGTGGTTTACCAATTTATTTTCATAAAGTACTTGTTCTTTCTGTAAATATTGCCATATGTCACCTTAATTTCTCTCTGTTTTTAGCTAATATATTATAAATTGCATAAATGCGTGATGAAAAAGAGAAAATAATAGGGTAACTATGTATAATAGACTGCTCAGATTGCTATAACAAAATAACAAACTGGCTGGCTTAAGATATTTATTTCACATAGTTCTGGAGATTGAGAAGTCCCAGGTCAAGTTGCCGGCTGATTCAGTCATTGGTGAGGGCCCTCTTCCTGGCTTTCAGATAGCTTCCTTCTTACTGTGTCCTCATATGGCTAAGAGAAAGCTCTGGTTTGTTTTCTTCTTTTTTTAAGGGTACTAATCCCACTATGAGGGCCCTACCTTCAGAATGTCATCTAAAACGACCTACTTTCAAAGGGTCCCATCTAAAAATGCCATTATGCTTCAACATATGAATTGGAGCCTTAACCCCCAATATAACTTCAATATATGGAGAACATAATACAGACCAAAGCAGAATATGATTCTCAAGGCTTCAGACTATGATTCTTCAGAACTGGAAAGTAGGGAGTGGTATGGTAATGGTTATGGAAGAAAAAAAATTTTTTTAATGTGACCCTACACATTTAAGGTAATTGTAAATAGTCCTTGTGATAGTTTTTTGTTGCCTCTTGATTATTTCACTCCTCTGTATTAGTAGAAAACTGCAAACTTGCTGTGTTAATTCATCTATTTAACAGCAATAGAGTTAGTTGAGTTTACTTCTTTGGCAAAAGTTGACTTATTTTTTAATTCAAAGACACTCTTATAGTGTTTGACTGTTTTTTTCAATCTTAAGAGAATGTGTATCAGAGACTATAACCTTATTGCTACTTTGGATAGATGACATTAATTCCCAGATTTAGTCACCTCACACCCTTTTTCTTTCTTAGTGGCACATATGGAATAAATTGCTTCCTATATTTTGACTGAATATTTCAAATTTCAATCTCAATTACTTAATGAATTTTTTGTCCATTTCTTCACATTGAAGGATTAGAGAATCTTAAAGGATCACTCAATTTTAATGGTAGTTTACTAGGATAACCTTCCTTCTATAAATTACTGAGGTACTGCATCATATAACTTTTTCATTTGTACAATGGAAAACAAGTTAAAATGAAACCAAATATCTGATCTCTAGTATAAGCAGAACCATTTTCCAGCGCATGACAATCCGTAGAGCCACGTCACCCTCAGCCTTTGTAACTACATAAGGAAAATGCTGTTATTGCTCTAGATACCAAATGAAGTTTTACATTGAAATGAGAGGACTTCCAGTTCTCAAGGTTTTGTAATACATTTGGTAATATCCTGCCCTTTCCCACTTCTCTGAGGAAGCATTGAAAGATGAAATTTTGAATAGCATAAAAGTTATAGTTAAAATAACTGCTAAAGAAAGGAAAGACAATAATTATGGATTACACATTTGGATAGAGAAAATCATTTAAATAGTTTCCAGACTTTAGTTCAATCTTATTTGCTTACTGCAGAAAAATTAGAATTAAGTTTCGAATTCCCTGCAGAATCGTTTTCTGATTCAAAAATGCAAGGACTCTACAAAAATGGGGAAAAAATGTCATTATCTCCTTTTTATAAGTTGATCTTTGTGATGCAATACTATTCCTACTATCCAATATCATATTTTTCTTTTAAAGATTCTATTGTCAAGCATTGTTAAGTTTGTATAAAAATTGAAAAGAAGATACAGAGATTTCCCATATGCCTTTACCCCCATATAAGAGCCTTCCCTTTTTCAACATGCCCTTCCAGAGTGGTACATTTATTATAGCAGATGAACTTTCCTTGGACACAACATCATCACCCAAAGGCCATAGTTTATGTTAAGGTTCATGTTTGGTGTTGTATAATTTATGGGTTTTGGCTAACATATAATTATACGTATTCACCATTATAGTTTATGGAATAGTTTTACTGACATAAAAAATAATCTCTGTGCTCTATCTTATCTTCCCTACATCAGCCCTCATCTCTAGCATCACTGATGTTTTATTGTCTTCACAGTTTTGATTTTTCCAGAATGTTAGATAGTTGGAATCATACAGTATGAAGGCTTTTCATATTAGCTTCTTTGCTTAGTTATATGCATTTGAACTTCCATGTTTTTTCACAGATTGATAGTTCATTTCTTTTTAATGGTGAATAATATTCCATTTTCGGGATGTGCCACAGTTTATTTATTTGCTCACTTCCAACTTTGGCCAATTACAAATAAAGCTGCTAAAAAACATTCATGTGTAGGTTTTTGTGCAGATATAAAGTAGATATCAAGGAGTGTTAGGGCTGAATTGCATGGGCAGAGTATGTTCAGTTTTATAAGCAACTGTTTTGCAACTCACTATGCCATTTTGTGTTCCCATCAGCAATGAATGAAGGTTCCTCTTGCTACACATTCTTATCACAATTTGGTGTCAGTGCTCTGGATTTTGGTCATTATAATAGATTTGTAATGGTCTGTACCATATTTTAATACTGAAGCAGAAACTGAAATTATCAGGAAGCTGTGGGGTTGAGGAAATGAAAGATTTATAATGCAATTAAATTAAAGGAGGCAAAAATGCACACATGAGGTGTTATGAATGGATAGCAAAAATTTTCATAATACTTAACTTTGTATTATGGCATAAACATTCTTTTCTATCATAACCAGATCCACTTATTGACTGGTTATTCTTTGTTTGTTTAGAACAATAAAGGTACCTAGTTACAGACAATAATTGAAATTTTTCGTTATTGTTAATTATAACTTAAAACAAAAACATAAACTTACCTTTAGTAAAACCAGTAACTTTTTATTCTTTAAAAAATAAATTGTTTTGCTCTTTTCATAGCCCTTTAAATTATTTATCATAATATTAGTGACTGCTAATTTAATCCTATTCAATACAACAGTAGGATACATGAAGGATATTTTTGAATTTCATGGATTCATTTTTTTTGAATTATGGGCTTGATTGTGCGTTCATGATGATAATCAATGTATCAAGTTTTTCTTGGTAAGTTTATTTTATGCTAATGCTACACTAAACAAAATTCTTTGTTGAAGAAGAGTTTCCATGACTCTATAATCCAGATATTTGTTTTAAATTTATCTTTCTTAAAACACAAGTCAAACTTTTGGGGTAGCACCTGTGGCTTAAGGAGTAGGGCTCTGGCCCCATGTACTAGAGGTGGCAGGTTCAAACCCAGCCCCAGGCAAAAAGCTGCAAATAAATAAATAAATAAAACAAAAATAACAAGTGAAAAACACAAGTCGAACTTTTGTTTAACTCATTTCTTCAAGTATTCTAAAATTTCTTTAATTAGGGTGCATCAGCAGTTATAAATATATCTTTTATGTTGCTTTATTTATGATCTTCATATAGTTTGGGAGTCATCTAGATAGTTTAAAGCCTTTTAAGTTAAGATTTTCCTTAAGTGTTTCTATTGATATTCTTTTTTAGTAAAAAGAAACTTTGACAAAGTCAGAGAATCAATTTATGTTAATTTTTGTGACTGTTAATATGCCTGTACAGAAAATTTTATATAACCTTTTAGAAATTCTAAAATAGCCAACAAAAAAGCAATAGGTTGTAAAATCCAGATGTTTTGCCTTAGAAACATAAAAGAAATAGTTCTTTTATTAGTATGGTATCTTATTTTTTCTATCTTATTATATATTCCACTTTTAGTGGTATTTGTGTAGGCAATATCATACAATTTGGATCTATTGCATCTATATTGTAGAAATATTCTGAAATCAAATATTATTTTCTGATAAAATAATTATGTACTTGAGCACCATGTATACTAGTGAATAATTTTGTCCACATCAGGCTCAGTACATAAGGGTCAAGAAGCTTTTCTCTCTTAAAAGTCAAGCCATGTGTCATTTGCTGTAAAACATTTGCACTTTAAGTCTTTTCTAGAGAGGCCTTTTTTACTTAGAGGACAGAAAATTAGAATTTATCTTCATGTTTTTTACATAAACCACATTATAATACAAATTTTATCATTTCCAACTTTATTTTAATCACTTTCCAGGGCACTGATTACTTTGACAGAGTTCAGAGTTTTAGACTTTAGAGATTTTTTTTTTAGTGTACTTTTACAGGTTAGCACCCTTATCTAATCCAACAGCATAAGGAATTCTCTTAAAAATTACATTAGAGGTGCAGCACCTCAAAAATAATTACATTAAAAAACTAAGAAATAAATATCTGGAAAAATATAACTATGACAATGAACATTTTCTCATTAATGTATTATTTAGCTTCCTTAATGGTATATAAAAACATATATACATATGTGTGTGTGTGTATATATATATGTGTGTGTGTGTGTATATATATATATTGAATTCATGAATCCTAGGGACAAAAATAACTTGGAGACAAAGTAAAGCACTGATGTAAAATTAAGTCCAAATAAAATGACAAAATAGTTGGACATAAACAAATAAAAAGCACAGTGGTCTAACCAGTTAATATAAAACCTAACGTTGTCAAAAATTGAAACACGAATAGAAAATTTGCATTTGTGAAATGATCCTGAAAATATGTGGAATTATATAATGTGGAAATATTATTAATATAATTAAATAATGTGGAAAGAATATTAGGTATATGAAGAATAGAGAAGAGTGATATAGTATGTTAATAATAATGTATTATTTTTTTCTAATCTAATAATTAATAGGTAGACATATTCTGTTCTAAAGAGTAAAATACTGTGTAAGCAAATTGAAAAGTTCACAACTATACACTAGGAAAAATAAATTTTTAGTCTGATAATGAAGATTATACATACAATTTTATATTAAAATGAGACCAAAATATTACATGATACTGATTGACACAGAAAATACCCCTATCTTAAACTTTTCCATTATTTGAAGGCATTTTGAAAAAATGAGATTAATAACTAGCTAAGAAAACTTCTTATAAATCTGTAATGATTGAAAGGTAATGAAAGTCAACACCAAAGTCTATGAATGCATTTATGTAAATATAGGCATTTAGTATCTTAAAGGATGACATATTAAGTCAGTGGGAAAGGGGCTGGAATAACTGATTTACCAAAATGAATCCTGGAAAAAAATAGAGGTTATAATTTTATAAATCTGGCTTATGGAAGGACTCAAATTACAAACATAATAGTTCTATAAGAAAATGTAAAATAAAGCTATACAATCTACTCTATAAATAAAGCAGAAATTACTATAAGTAAAATAAAAAAGAAAAAAGAATTTACTACATATGACAAACAGATAGGTAATATTACAAAGTGCCTATAAGTCAACATGTAAAAGACAAATGCTCTAAGAGAAAAAGACAAAGGGATGCAAACAGTTAATATATACATATATTTAGTCAAAATGCACAAAAATATTGATCACATTGCTAAATACATAAAATCAAAAACAATAGATTAAAATGTTGGTGCCATTAGAAACATGATGTCTCAGGCTTCATGTCCCTCTACAGAAAGATCACCTAGCAACTGGTTTCAGGCAAGAACACCTTGGTGGAAACCCCCCAAATGTGGGAAAAGCCTGAGTCATCTGCACAGAAATGAATAAAAATTCACATTGAAGAGAAAAATAAATGGTCTTGCTTTGACCAACTCGCCATCCCCTTAGGTCTCCAGAGAAAGAGGATTTCACAGGGCCTGCAGTGTTTACAATGAGAAATAGGAACTTATAAGGCAAACATCCAGCATCCCTAGCATTCCAAGATGCTTACTAGGTTATCTACTTTGTTATCACCTTACAAGGAATGTATGAGGATACTGCATGGCTAGATCACCCAGGGTCAGGCAGAAACAGAGCAAGGAGGTGGGGTGCATAGACATCAGTGCAGAGATTTGCCAATAGCTCAGTATAACTGCCAGTAGAGGTAATAGCTAAGCTCATTGCCGCAGAAGAGTTATCTGACTAAAATCCCTAGACAGCCTATAGACCCAGTCCCTTACCCTAACCCAGGTTCCTGTCCAGAGAATAAGACTCCCACAGCTAATTTCCACAAAAATTAATCATTAGTTTTTGCCACATTTGAGAGTTTAATCAGTTTTCCCTGACACCTCAAAGCTTACCGCAAATCCTACCCAGAAAGTCATCATGGTGAATGAGACAAAAAAGTGGGAAAAATTTGGTAAAAATGTGATTTTAATTAGTGTTCCTTATAATCTCACAACCCACCATAGGATCATACCCATAGAAAAGCAATTCTCAACCAAGTGTTTCTACTGAGCATAACAATTGATTCATCCATCATGAGATGCTTAGCTTTGAGGTCCTTTCTGAAACTCTACTCAACTGCTGAGCTCAAATAGTGGTACATTTCTAGTTATATAAAATTTGGAAAATAATACATAAAATAAAATAAATTTGAAAAATATAGAAAATAAAATCAGAAAACAAATAGAAATACTAGAGATAAAGAATACAATGATCAAAATGTAAAATGTAGAAACCTTCAAAAGCCAAATTGATCTAGCTGATGAAAGAATCAGCAATCTTGAGAGAGAACATTTGAAATTATCCAAAGAAGCCAAAGAAAAATAAATGAAAAATAATGAAGAAAGTCTAAAGGATTATGGGGCAATATCAAGAATTCATAATAAAAATTCAAAAAGAAAACAAAAAAAGTTTCATAAAGCACATTTAAAAAATAATGGATAAAAACTTCCCTTATCTGAGGAAAGAAGCTAACTTCCAGGTATAGGAAGCACAGAGGTCTGTCATCAAACTCAAACCAAAGAAGAGTTCACTAAGACACCTAATAATCAAACTATCAAAAATTAAAGACAGAGATAAATATCTGGGAGTGGAGAAATAAGATATTACATCAATAATAAGGTGTCTTAATATGTCTATCAATGAATTTCTCAACAGAAAGTTTGCAGGCCATGATATAGTGAAATTATGTTTAAAATGTTAAAGAAAAAAAATATGCCAATCAAGAATCCTTTACTCAGGAAATTTATCTTTCAAAAATGAGGGAGAAATAAAAATTTTCCCAGACAAACAAAAGGTAAGGGAATTAATCACTACTAGGCTTACCTTACAGGAATTTCTAAAGGGAATTCTTTAAACTGAAAAAAAAAAAGATGGTAGTTAACAATATACAACTTATGAAAGCACAAAACACAATGGTATAAGTAACACAGAACAATATTAAGAAAATTCTAGGATTGTAATGTGATATGTAAAGAAAATTTATCTTTAGTATGTGGGTTAAAGGATAAAACTATTAGTAACAACAATATTTAAAATAAATTGTATAAGGATACATATTACAAAATGATATGTATTCAGGCATGAAAAACATAAAATGCATGTAGAAGTTAGGAAAATTGCATAGTTGGTGTATGCAATAAAAGTTAAGTTGTTATCAGGTTAAATTGACTGTTATAAGTGTAAGATTTTTATGTAAGCCTTATGCTAATATGAAAGAAAGAAATAAAAACTATAGGTGATACCCCCCAAAGTAGAAAAAAACAGGAAACATTGAAGATACCTCTACAGAAAACAATGGAACTATGAAATAAGGCAGAGAGGTAAGCTGAAACATTTACAAGTACATGGAAATTAGACAACATGCTCCTGAATTAAAAAAAAAAAAAAATTGAGACAAAATAAATGGAAACACAAAATACCAAACCTCTCAGGATGTAGCAAAAATGATACCACAAGGTAAATTTATATTAATAATCACTCAGATTGAAATAAAAAAGAATAGTCAATTTAACCTTAAACCTTCAGAAAATTTTTTTAAAAATGAGAAGAAAAGCTAAACTCAATGTTAGAAGAGAAAAGAAAAGATAAAGACCTGAGCAGAAATAAATGACATATAGATTAGATAAACGATCATAAAATTAAGTTTTTTTAAAAAAATAAAGTTGATAAATTTTTAGCTAAACTGACTTAAAAAATAGAAAAGAAAATCAGAAATGAAGAGGAGACTTTACAAATAATATTATAGAAATACATAAGATCATCAGAGACTATGCCAACAAATTGGAAAACCCAGAATAAATGGATACATTTCTAGATACATAGAGCCTATCAAGACTTAATTATAAAGAAACAGAAACTCTAAGTAGACTGACAAGGATTTAGGAGATTGACCTAATAATAAGAATATTCCTTCAGTGAAAATGAGCTAAAATTTAAAATAAAATTTATATCTGGAGGGGGAAAGATGTCTGACTAGAGGCAGCTTTCACCAGAGGTTCCTGACCAGAAGGAGAGAAGTTGGACTGAAGTAGAGTCAGATAGTTGAGCACAAGGAGAAGAAAGTGAGGTGTACATCACCTCCACTGAGAAAAGCTGTGAGGCCAAGAAAAAGGAAGAAAGATAATAAAGGTTAGATATGGAGTGACTGGTTGGAAGGTGCCTGTTGTCAAGGAGTGATGGGCTTTCTGCAAGGGATCATGGAACAAAGGATCTCTCACCTCACCCCACTGGAGACAGCTGCAACGTCCTGCTCCTCCTACACCTGGGAAGTTCCACCTCTAAGCTGGGTCTCCATCTTGCCTGGCACAAAAGTGAACTAATATTCTCTCTACAGTCCTGAACTCACAGCCCAACTGTTCAACTATCTGTTTGCCTGGCAGAGACTGTCCCCTGCAGAAGCTAGAGTGTCTGGTGAGTTCACTGAGAGGCCAAGGCATTGAGTGGGCCATTGAGTGGTGGCCCAGGAACAGTAGCACTGCAGTTTCGACATTGGTGTGGAGAAGTGTGATCTCTCCTGACTCTCTTTCCCACTTCCCAAGGAAAGAAGAGACCCTTTCCTAGTCCCTGGGAACTCTTAGTGAGAACTGCCTGTGGATTCTTGTTCTCCCATTTGCAAGGCAACTTGTTGAACTTGTTTGAATAGGTGCTGCTCATGCTGCCTGGACGAGTTTAACTAAAACTCTCAGTCAGAATCATCTGCAGATTGTTGCTCTCTTACTGCCACTATCTGAGAATGCAGGATTACCACTTACATGACTTTGTTTGAGCAGCATTGGAGGGGGTTGGAGAAGTAAGCAGCAGATTCAGTGGGGTCTGCCCATGGATTCCCCTCCTTCAGTTATGGCCAAAGGGGGTGGAGCTGTAGGTGTTTGTATCTTAGATCAGCAGAGATTTCAGCAAAATATTGCAATTCCTCAGGACTGGGTAAAGGGCAGGCTGACACCAGGACAGAACCAGGTTGTGCTATTTCACCAAGCCAGCCCTTAGAGACTCTGGTTGCAGCCATGAAAGGGAGCTTTGTGAGGTTGTAGGGGAAATGCAATGAGCACAATCTCCAGCTCATTGGGGAAGGGGTGGTTAGCTCCAGTTCCCTCCAATCTGGTCTCACCCCAGCAATTTTAATTGCCAAATAGGTCAGCAGTATTTCCTAAGGGTCCCAAATTAGATTATCTCTAAATATTAAGGAAAAGCCTATCATTTCAACTAAATAAATATAATTAATATATATTTTTTAAAAGCCAAAAATATTCATGGAGAGGAACCAGTTATTTTTCTGATAACATGAAAAATCAGAGCAGAGGAATTCCCCTAAGAGATTACAAGGGAGATACAGCAGAAATACCATCCATAGAGAAATTGTTGAAATGTCAGAAATAGAATTCAGAATATGGATGACAAATAAAATACTTAGAATTGAGAAGGTGATGTACATACAAATCCAAAATATACTTCAAAGTTGTCTCAAGAAATTAATGAATTTAAAGAAAAAGTCACCAAGGTTATGGATGTAATGAGATATAGCAGAGTTTAAGGAATTGAAAGAGGCATTTGAAGAGCTTCAAAACACAGTAGAGACCCCCAGTAATAGACTAAAACATGGAGAAGAAAGAAATTCAGAAATTGAAGAGTTTTGAACTATCCCAGTCATTCAAAGAGGCAGAAAAAAGGAGAACAAAGCCAGAATTTTCCCTAAGAGAGTTATAGGATCATTCCAAAAAGTCAAACATCCAAATTATAGGGAGTCCCAAAGAAGGGGAGGATGCTAAAGGCATTGATGCTCTACCCCATGATATTATGGTGGAGATTTCCAAAACATTGCGAGAGACATAGAAATTCAGACAGTAGATAGTTTCAGAACCCTAGTACAACTCAATCCAAGCAAAACATCTCCTAGACACATGGCTGTTAACTTTGCCAAAATTAATATGAAGGAGGAAATCTTGCAGGTAGCCAGGCATAAGAAAAGTTTTACCTACAAAGGGAAAAATATCAGGATGACTGCAGATCTCTTAGCTGAAATTTTTCAAGCCAGAAGAGGGTGGTCACTGCCCTTTAACCTTCTAAAACAAAACATCTTGTAGCCCAGGTTCCTATTTACTGCTAAACTAAGTTTCATTTGTGATGAAGAAATCAAATATTTTACTGACATTCAAATGTTGAGCAAATCTGTGATAACAAACCAGCTGTACAAGAAGTACTCAGACCCATTCTTCATAATAACCAGCATGATCATCTATCACCAAACTAAATACACACAGAAATTAAAGAACAAAGCCTACCTGCCACCTTAGTACAGAGATAAAAATAAGCTCTGGAATTCTGAAAAATGAGATGATCAAAACTCTACTATACCTATCAATTCCCTCAATACAAATGAATGACTTGAACTCCCCTCTAAAGAGGCACAGGCTGGCTATCTGGATACAAAAGCTCAGTCCCTAGATCTGTTGTATCCAAGAAATACACCTAACATCAAAGAATAAAACAAGACTCAGGGTGAAGATCTGGAAAACAATAATCCAAGCAAACAGAAATCAGTAAAGAGCAGGGGTTGCAATCTTATTTGCAAATACAACTGAATTTGAACCAACAAAAAGAAGTAAGGACAAGGATGGACACTATATACCTGTCAAGGGAAGCACACAACAAGAAGAGATTTCAATAATCAACATTTATACACCCTACCTGAATGTTCCTCAATTTATAAAACAAACTCTAAAAGATCTGAGCAATATGATATCTTCTGACACTATAATAGTTGGTGATTTTATTTATTTGTTTGTTTATTTTGAGATAGAATCTCACTAGTTCACCCTCGGTAAAGTGTCATAGTGTCACGATTCACAGCAACCTCAAACTTCTGGGATTAAGTGATTCTCTTGCCTCAGCCTCCCAAGTAGCTGGGACTACAGGTGCCCACCACAACACCTGGCTATTTTTTGTTGAGGTTGTTGTCTCTCAGGCTGGAGCCAGGCTCAAACTTGCCAGCCATGGTGTATGTGGATGGTACCCTAACCACTTAGCTATGGCACCAAGATAATAGTTGGAGATTTTAACACCTCTTTAACAGTACTGTACAGATACTCTAAGCAGAAACTAAAAAAAGAAATAATGGACTTAAAGATGAACCTGGAACAAACTGACTTTATAGATATATACAGAACATTTCATCCTAACAAAACTGAATACCATTCTTCTCATCAGCCCTGAATTATATCTTTGGACACAAGTCTAACTGCAACAAATTCAAAAGAATACAAACTATTGCTTTTATCTTTTTGGACCATCGCAGAATAAAAGTTGAACTTAACTGCAACAGAAATCTTCATACCCAAATAAAGTTGTGGAAACTAAATAACCTTATGCTGAACCACAGCTGGGTCAAGGATGAGAGTAAGAAGAAATCTTTAGATTTCTTCAACAAAATGATAATGAAGCCTCAAACTATTAAAGCATGTGGGATACTTCAAAGGAAGTCCTAAGAGGCATTTTAGAGCATTAGATCCCTTCATGAAGAAAACAGAGAACAAGTTCACAATGTACTATCTCAAGCACCTGAAAAAGGAAGCACAATTGAACCCTAAACCAAGCAGAAGAAAAGAAATAAGCAAAATTAGATTAGAATTAAATGAAATTGAAAACAAAAGAAACATTCAGGAGATCAGTGAAACAAAAAGTTTGTTCTTTGAAATGATTAAAAAAAAAAACCCTTTGCCAAACTAATAAGAAACTAAAAAGTATTGTCTGCAATAACTTCAATCAGAAATGATAAAAGGAAGATAACAAATACCACACAAATACAAAAGATTCTCAACTACTACAAAAAACTCTATTTTCAGAAATATGAAAATGTAGAGGAAATGGACTAATATCTGGAATCATACCACCTTTCTAAACTCAACCAAAAAGAATTAGAAATTTTGAATAGGCTTATATCAAACACTAAAATAGCAACAGCTATAAAAAAATCTTCCAAGAAAGAAAAGCCCCAGACCAGATGGTTTAACACCAGAATTCTACCAAACCTTCAAAGATGAACTAGTACCTATATGGCATAATCTATTCTAAAATATAGAGAAGGAAGAACTCTTTCCCAACAATTTCTATGAAGCAAATATCACCTTGATTCCAAAACCAGGAATATTCTTAATTAAAAAAGAAAATTATAGGCCAATATCATTAATGAATATTGATGTAAACATATTCAATAAAATCTCAGCAAGTAAAGTACAGTGAAAAAATAAAAAAGTTACACATCATGGTCAAGTAAGTAGGTTTTATTTCAGGGATCCAAGATTGGTTCAACATAAGCAAATTCATAAATGTAATTCAACACATAAATACAATAAAAAACAAAGAGCATTTGATTTTTCTCAATTAATACAGAAAAGGCTTTTGATATACCTGGCTTTTGATGTATCCTTTCTTGATAAGAACACTTAAGAAAATAGGCTTAGGTGGGACATTTCTTAAACTGATAGAGGCCATCTAACAAAATCATAGCCAACATCATATTGAATCAAGTAAAACTGAAAGTGTTTCCACTCAAAATTGGTACTAGACAAGCATGTCTACTGGTATTCAATATAGTACTGGAAGACCTAGCTGTTGCAATCAGGCAAAGGAAAGACATCAAGGGTATTGAAATGGGAACAGAGAAGATTAAACTCTTTCTTGTTATCTATGACATGATCTTATACCAGGAAAACCCCAGGAAGTCAACTACAAAGCTCTTAGAAGGGATCAAGGAATATAGCAGAATCCCAGGATACAAAATCAATGCCCACAAATCAGTAGTCTATATATATGCCAATAACAGTCAAGCTAAAAATAAAATCAAAGACTCTATACCTTTCATAGTAGCTCTAAAGAAGATGAAATACCTGGGAATTCATCTAACAAAATATGTGAAAGATCTCTATAAGGAGAACTATGAAATCCTGAGAGAAGAAATAGCAGAAGACATTAATAAATGGAAAACATACCATGCTCTTGGCTAGGAAAAATTAACATCATGAAAATGTCCATTCTACCCAAAGCAATCTACAGATTTAATGCAATCCCCATCAAAGCACCAATGTCATAGTTTGAAGAACTTGAAAAAAATAGTACTTCATTGCATATGGAAAAAAACAAAATTCTGAATAGCTAACACAATTCTTAGAAATAAAACAAATTTGGATGCATCACATTGCCAGATTTCAGGTTATACTACAAGTCTATAGTGATCAAATAGCCTTGTACTGGCACAAAAATAGAGACATAAATCTATGGAATAGAATAGAGGATCTAGAGATAAACTTGGCTACATATCGTCGTTTGATCCTTGATAAGCTTAACAGAAGCATGCCCTGGGTGGGGGGAATCCATATTTAATAAATGGTGCTGGGAGAACTAGTTAGTCACATTAGAAGACTGAAACTGGACCCACACTTCTTACCATAGACAAAAATTGATTTTCATTGGGTAAAAGATTTAAATTTAAGACACAAAACAATAAAAATGCTAGAAGAGAGTGTCAAGAAAGCACTGAAAATGTTGGCCTGGGGGAAGATTTTACGAGGAAGACTTCCCCCCTACCCTGGCAATTGTGGTAACACCAAACATAAATGGGATTTGATCAAGTTAAAAAGCTTCTGCGCAGCTAAAGGTACCACAACCAAAGTAAACGGCTTTTGGAATGGGAGAAGATTAATGCATTCTATGAATCTGACAAAGGCTTGATAACTAGAATCGACAGAGAACTCAAATTAATCAACAAGAAAAGAGCAAACAACCCCATTTATAAGAGGCCAAGAGACTTGAACAGAAACTTCTCTGAAGATGACAAATAGCCAACAAACACATGAAAAAATGCTCATCTGCTTTAATTATCAGAGCGATGCAAACCCAAACCACTCTGAGATATCATCTAACTCCAGTAAGATAAGCCCACATCACAAAGTCCCAAATTTGCCCATGCTGGCATGGACATGGAGAGAAAAGAACATTTTTCTCACTGCTTATGTGATTACAAACTAATAAAATTTTATGGAAAGGAGTATGGAGACTTTTTAAACAACTAAAAGTCAACCTTCCATTTGATCCCACAATTCCATTACTAGGTATCTACACAAAAGAACAAAAATCATTTTACCCCAAAGACATTTGCCCCATAATGTTTATTGCAGCTTAATTCATAATTACAAGGTTGTAGAAGCAACCCAAATGCCCATCAATCCATGAAAACATTAGCAAACTGTGGCATAGGTATGCTATGGATTACTACAAAGTCAAAGAAAAGATGGAGACTTTATGTCTTTTATTTTTTCCTGGATAGAGTTTAAACACATTCTTCTTAGTAAAACATCTCAAGAATGAAAAAAAAAAAATCCACTGTACTTGATACTACTATGAAACCAATATATAAATAATTACATTTCCACACAAATGATAAAGCACAAATATAGTCTAGTAAAGGGGAAGGGCTGGATCTCACCTAAGGTGCACATAAAATAACATGTTCATGGAATGGAAAACTGTAGATTGTTAAAATGTTCATACTACCCAAAGCCATCTATAGTTTCAATCTAATCTCTTTCAAAAGCTCAATGTCACCATTCAGAAATAAGTTTAAAAATCTCTATACAAGAAGAATAAAACTAGATACATACACCACCACACGTTAAAATATACTACAAAGTGATAGTAATTAAAGCTTCATACTGGCATAAATAGACACATAGACCAATACAATAGACCAGAGAGCCCAGAAATGAACCCACACATATATTTGGTCCATTGATGTCACAAATAGGCAGTGGGCAAAAGTCTTTTTTTAATAAATGCTGTTGTGAAAGTGGATGTCCATGTGCAAAAGAATAATATTGGACATTACCTCACACCATATATAAAAATCAACTCAAAATGGATTAAAGACAACATAATATCTGAAACTTTAAAAGCAGAGGAAACATAGCAGAAAGACTACATGTCATTGGACTTTAGATTATATCTTGAAAGCACAGGCCACAAAATAGAAAGTAGATAAATGGGATTACATCAGGATAAAAAGCATCTTCACAACAAAACCAGTTAGCATAGAGAAGAGAAAATCTATAGATTTGGAAATATTTTTTCAAGGCTTATCTAAAATATATAAGGAACTCAACTCTACAGATAGAAAATAAGTAATTTAATTAAGAATTAAGAAGGGGACATGAATAGATAGCTCCCCAAAGAAGACATACAAATGGCTAAAAGAGATATGAAAAACTGCTTGACATTACTAATATTACATATGTAAATTAATACAACCAAAAGATATCACCTCACATCTGCAATAATAAATATTATGAAACATGACAAAAGAGAAGAAAATCCTTGTACACTGTTCTGGGAATGTAAATTCCTGCAGCCATTATGAAAAACAGTATAAAGTTTCCTCAAAAAAAATTAAAAATAGAATTATATGGACCAGTAATCCCACTTCTACTTACTTTAACCAAGATATTTGCAGTCAATATGTTAGAAAGAGCTGCACTATTCATAGCAGTCAAGTAATGAAATCATCCTGAGTGTGCATCAGTAGAAAAGTGGATAAAGAAAATGTACTAAATATACCCAGTGGAACATTATTCAGCCTTAACAAAGGAAACAATTCTATTACCTGAGAACATAGATGGAATTGGGGAACATTATCCGAAGGAAATAATCCAGAGACAGTAAAACAAATACCTCATTTCTTCACTTACATGTAGAATTAAAAAACAACTGAACTCATAGAACCAATGAGTGGAATGGTCTGAATATTCCAGAGGCTGGGGAGTGAGCTGAATGGAGAGATGATAGGCTAAGAATTCAAAGCCTCAGTTAGCTAGGAGGGATAAGTTTGATTTTTTTTTTTTGTTTTGAGAACAGTTGTACAACATGATGAATATAGTTAATAACTCAGTTCTGTACATTTTAATATCTCTAAAAGAATAAATTTCAAATGTTCTCATTATACAAAGTTAAATATTTGAGATGATGAATATATGAATTAGGTTGTTTTAATAATTCCATATGTTATTAAAAGTCATAACATCACTTGGTATTCCATAAATGTATAGAACTATAATTCAACAATAAAACAACAAAATAATAAAACAATAAAATTAACTCACAACAAGTACTACTTTCTGCTATATAAGAATAACTAGTGTTTGCTTGGTGCCTGTGGCTCAACGGGCTAAGGCACCAGCCACGTACACCTGAGTTGGCGTGTTCGAATCCAGCCCGGCCCACCAAACAACAATGACAGCTGCAACCAAAAAATGGCCGGGCGTTGTGGTGGGCGCCTGTAGTCCCAGCTGCTTGGGAGGCGGAGGCAGGAGACTCGCTTGAGCCCAGGAACTGGAGGTTGCTATGAGCTGTGATGCCACAGCACTCTATCCAGGGTGACAGCTTGAGGCTCTGTCTAAAAAAAAAAAAAAAAAGAATAACTAGTGTTGTTGCTGAGGATTTGTGGCAATAAGTACTTTTATATCCTCTTTGACTATTTGAATAAATGCAAAATTTTTGTATATTTGGCCATAAGAGTTATTAGATTTACAGATATTCTCTCAGTGGATCTTCTCTAGTAATTCAAGCAAATATTTTAATGAGTATATACTGCTATATGTGTGAGAATATTTATTGCAGCTTTGTAAATCTTAATGCACAGAAAAACTTGCAAAGCAAAAAAACCCCAGCACGTTCAGTAATATTTTACTTCAAATTTTTACTTTATATTTTTCTTACTGCTTCCATATTTTTCTAGTGAAACATGCAGTTCTATGAACATGTGTTATGTGTACAACACCCAAATTGAAAGGATTTTTCCAAATGTTAAATCATAAGACAAATGTGAAGGGATCATAATATTCACATGGGAAGGGTTTTTCCCAAATTTAGGATGTAACTCGAGAATTGAGCAGCAATAAGCTGTGACATTTTCAAAAGCTCAGAAATATGAGCTGGCCCCCAATAAAGAACACCATCTGGCTATGGCTTTGTTTTAGAGGTTTTCCTTTAGATTACATTTTCTCTCATTTTTGCATTAAAATGCTTCTCTCAGTGCATTTCAAGCACGTGCCTGGAAGTTCCTAGTGGGGTTGTATTCAGCGCATTTAGCCGTATTGTGCAGGCATTTAGTGGAAAGCATCAGACATTTAGGCAGGTGTGTTTTCCACTGAAATACTAACAGGGATGCAGTGATATGGGGAGAGGGACGGGGCAGACTGCATGACTGCCGTGTCCTAAGGCCTGGAACACATTCCTGAAAACAGAATGCTGTTGGAAATTAGGAAAAACCTCTCTTTCTCTCTCTCTCTTTCTCTCTCTCTCTCTCTCTCTCTCTCTCTCTCTCTCTCTCTCTCTCTCTCCCTCCCTCCCTCCCTCTCTCTCTCTCCCTCTCTCTCTCTCCTCTCTCTCTCTCCCTCCTCTTTCTCTCTCTCTGTCTTTCTTTGGGTTAGCTGATTGCTTGTGCTTGTGTGAATGTGCAATCAGATATTTCAATTCCTCTTCTTCAGGTCTGGTTTGGCTTTTGTAAGATGAATTTAAGTCACAATATTTTTGCCATTTTTGTCTGAATTCATTGCAGAGCTAACAATACACAAACGTGCTCCCTTTTCCTTTCAGCATCTGACATTTCACACTACTCATTAAGAGAACGGATATAATGTAGAAGTCATTTATAATGGATAGGAGAAAACAATTTCTGCCAAAATTCTCGTTAGGCTGCCACCCATTTTGAATCAGGAAAGCACTCATTTTATAGCACATGAGTACATGATGAATATATGCAAAACTTTCCCACAACACAGTGCTTTGTGCGGAAGCTATTACTTTGAAGACTTTCCTTCACTCTTGGAATTGAGTAAATACAACACATTTTCACAGATTCACTCTGCAAATGTTAATGGTCTTTCTCTCTGACCATTTTGTGGTTTCTAAAGCTTTTGTGTTACGAAGTAATCAGAAATCTCTCTCCATTTCTCCACCTTACATAACTTAGTCAATGGTGCACTGATCTGTTGCTCAAAAGTTCCAGAAATCACTTCCTACAGAAGCGTCCAGATTAAGCTTTTATATGCGCTTTCATAATTGCAACAGCTAAGGTTAAATATTTGCTGACTGACATACGGTAATTAATTAAAGTCAACTGGGTCAGCAGGGTACTTGGTGCCACTTGTCTGTCATTACCATCCTTATGCTTGGAAGGAGAAAAAAATGATTTGAAAAAGAAAAGGAGGGGTTTAGGGGAATCATAAAGGGAGAATTCTAAAAAATTACATTTTGAAAAGGAATTTTAAGTAAGCTTTGCTTAGATTCATCATTGTCAAAGAGTTTCTATGGACAACCTTCAACTGGAGCAGGCATTTCTGTGAGGTGGTGTAACCTTTGTAAATCCATTGCTGGCATCAAATGGCAGGAAAACGTCTATCTCACATTGCGTAAGGGGCAATTTATTAGTGATAACATTTTGATATATTTTTAGGATGTATTTCAAAGAGGAAAGCAAATAATCTTAGTTTTAGCCATCTGTGCTTTATCGGGCAGAGCAGAGGGTGAAATCACTGGCAGGGCAGTTTACGGGGCTTACAGGAAGGAAGAAAAAAAATTCTGCAGGAGTGGTACAAGCTGTATATTTGTCATCATTTTTTTCTTCCTACTTCCTGCCAACAGCTATTTAGTAGCAAAGATAATGACAATAGAATTTGGACCTTGAAGGGTGACTCAGGGGAGATGTTAGAGTTTATGTGCAATGGGAGTGCTGGAATTTGTCCGGCCTGCTGGGCACTGAGGCTCCAACCAGATACGTGGAGGAGACGGGCAGGAAAGGCCACAGGGTGAGATTTTCTCTATTCTGTGTACACATAAGGTGTGAGGGATGCCAAGGCAAAATTACCAGTAGTATTTTATTAAGATTTTCCAGAATCGGTATACTATCTCTTTATCTTCTCCATCTTAGGCACTGTCTGTTTGATTTAGTTGCTGCACTATTTATGCGCAAGAGAAAAGTGACAAAAGCCATGGAAAGCTGTCCTTTTAGAATATGAGAAATGAACTATCAATAGTCTCTTTTCCTGTTGTTTTATTTATTTCCTAATTGAGCATGTGTGTGTATGGTGCTGGGTGTGTGTGTATGTGGCGTGTGTGTGTGTGTGTGTGTGTGTATGTTCGTGGTGTGTGCGATTACTAAATTTCTAGAAAGGCAAAGGAAGGCCAAACAATTTCTAGATTTCCAGATTTCATTTGGACATGTATGTTGTTATGCAACAAATTCCCACTAACTGTAATAATTTTAATGAATTAAAGCACATTATCATATCATTGTTCTGTAGGTCCCAAGTCCTGGCAGGAAGTGGCTGAGTACTCTGCTCAGGGTCTTGCATGAAATTGAAATATTGGTCAAGCTGTGTTCCATTCTGGAACTCAGGGTCCATTTCTGAGGTCACATGTTTGGGCAGAATTTAGTTCCTGGTGTTGTAAGATTGAAGTTCTCATTCTTGTTAGCTGTGGCCCAGGGGCTACTTTCGGATGCTGGAGGCTACAGTGTTCCCTAACATTTGGCAACTCCCCAAAACAACTCCAGTTTTCCACCTGGAAACTCTCATCCACGTCTGAATTCCTTCTTATTTAAAGATTCTTGCCTGATCAAATCAGGCCCACTTAGAGAATAATTTCTTTTATTAAATCAAAACCAAGCAGTTGGCCCTTACTGACACCCCCCAAATCCTTTTGTCACCATGTTTCAGTCACGTCCATACTCAGTAAAGCTTCATGCTGGATGTGTGTCCCAAAGGGATGAAACCTCAGAAGCCATGTTAGAATTCTGCCTATCACAGCAGGATTTTGAAAACTCTGGAAATAAAAGGAGTATTCTAAACACAAAAATCTGATTTGGGAAAACCGGAAATGCAACTGTTTTTATGTCCAGATGTAGCAGATAATATTAAAGAAATCAACACAGAAGAGAAAGCCTAGGGCTCCAAGTGATTTGTTGACAGGTTGTCAATGAGCAATTTGTAAAAACAGACCGAAGTTTCAGGATGGAATAGTAAGCAAAGACAATCAAACAACCACGAAAACTATGTTCTAAAGGAAGTTTCTGTGTGCATTGGTAGAATAAGAAGTATTGTGTTCAAAAACTTTATCTCTCCCTTTTATTACATTTCTTTTCACTTGTTTAAAATAATATATTCTTCCACCCCATAAAAAATACTGTTATATTTTAAAATGGTAATTGTCTTTTTACCTGTTTTTCACTTAAACATATAGGGCATTATTTGATGAATAACTGCAGGACCAGTGGTTCTTTATTTTAATCTTGTTAAGCACATCATGAGAAATTTTCTACATGCTATGTTAATATCGTATGGAAGGGAAATATTTTAATTACAGTGTTAAAAATATTAGATATGCATACCCCCAAATGATATTGCTCTATTTATATTTCAATTACTTTATTCATTCAGAAAAGATGGAAACAGAGGTGGAGGAAGAGGTGAAAATGGAAGAAGAAATTGCCAAATTTAATTAACTAATTTTTTTTCCTCAGGAGATGCATAACAAGTTGTCATTCTCTTTCAAAGTTATAGTTTCTACATTCAACCACAAGTCACTTGCAATCCATTATTCTGTAGCCTAAATAATTTCAATTCAATTACATTCTTCCTGCAAAACCTATTGTCCAACTATTTAATACCTTTTCTTTTTCCTCTCTCAATTTACGTTTTTCTGTAGGAATTTAAGACTTTAGAATGTTGTCGTTATGGTATAATTTATTAGGCATATGGAGGTTTTGTGATGCATTGATAATTATGGATTGTAGATTACATGTGTATTTTTGTTGTTAATCTGAAAATACCAAGGTAAACCTTAATTACAAACATGTTTACTTAATCTCACTTTTTTATTTTTCAGTTCCTACTGGAGATAATGAGAGGCTTATATAATTGAATACAAGCGTAGTAGGAAAATTATTTTATATGCAGGAGAAGAAATAGCTGAGTGGACTTCTCCCTGTATTAGTCAAATACTCTCAATGTTTAAGTTATCTTCTAAGATATCTTCATGGCACCGTATTGTTCTTTATTTCAGTACTAAGAGTTTACTGCTAGATTACTTAATAAACATTAATTCTTTACAACTGATGATTTATGAAAATTGTTAATGCGGATTCAAAAATTAGGAGATATGTATATTCAAACAGTGCAGTTTATGTACTGGAAGGTGGTTGTACCACTCAATTGAACCATTCATGAATTCATTTTTTTTAAGCCCACATTGCATGCATATGACATTGCTTTACAGGGGGAGTTTGAGTTATGTTTACATGCTGGATATTAGGCTCAATTAAGATACAATTCTCTATCTCTATTCAGTTAAAAAAGTATCAGAGAGCAAAACTTTTGTGTCATATCAAGTTGAAGACACTCAGAAATAAAGTTATCCCTAAACTGAACCACAAACAAAAGAATGAACACTGGTTGAATGTTCTTCCTGTTGTGAGGAATGTAGATCTGATAATAACCATTTTTAGGAAAGATACGAAGTATCCCAATCTAAATAAGAAAAGAAATTCAAAATGTGTCTAATTGCACTTTGTGTGAGCAGAGATTGACAAACCGGTTTCACCTGGATTCAGTAATGTGAGAAATAAAAACCCTTGATGAGATGCTTAGTCAGGCACTAGTGGAGAAGTCCTACCGCAGAATTTGAATTTTAAAGACAAACGCAAAATGTAGACTTGAATACAATTGTTTTTATCTAGTCATTTCTGTATTTAGGCGGCTTTTTCATGCAAGAGCCAAATTATTTTGAAAATGCCCCAGTGAGGCATCTTTGTTAGCAAGGTAAAAACCCCTTACAGTACATATTCTGAAATGATTTTGAAAATGATAGTCAGCTTTTAAGGATAAAAAGTATTTGCGTGCCAGGTAAAGAACAATGGCAAGAGGAAAGCCTTCTAGGGATAAAAATTAAGGGTTTTACTTCTCTCAAATGAAAGAAAATTATTGGTGATTGCCCTGGCAAATATGTATAGCAGTTGCATTTCCTTTATCATAATGCTAACTTGAAACAAATAATGCACTTTTGTTCAGCTTTCTGCTTCTATATTTTATAGCTTTTATACCTATAAACATTGAACTCTTTCCTGGAATCATCATGGATCTATTTCACTTAGTCTATTACTATTTATTGATTGCTTACATGTAGTAGAAACTGTAACAGACCATTTATTAATGAAAAATTTCAAAATCTGTAATTTAATGTGCATACTTAGACTTTGAATCTAACTCTTACTGAGTTTGTTGAAAAAAAGAGCTCACAGAATAGTATGTCTCACTCAGTAAAGACCAAGATACTGAAAAGGGTATGAAGGAAGAAAAAAAGACCAAGATACTGAAAAGGGTATGAAGGAAGAAAGTCAAATTGGATAATATAATGAAGCTGGGACATTATACTTCTGAATTATGACATGGATAAAATTTCTCTAGAGATATTAATTTTGAAATGAATTGTTTTCATTGTTTAATTTGTCAATTTGTGCTATGTGATTTTCTGTTGGTGTGAGGAGTGCACTCACAATGAAAAATACGGAAGTTTAAATTGTAGATATGGTTGACAGTGACTATTACATCATGTTATGATGTTGTAAGTTCACTTATGATACACTTACATATGAAGAATGCTGCAAAAATTATATGTATAAAGAAAATGTTTACTTGCTAATAAATTGAAATGGGCAGAGCCATAAACTTCTGATAAATAACGAGAGGGTAAGTTTTAAGTAACAATGAGGAGGAGGCATAATAAGAGTTAAGAACTGAAGGTGTTTGGCATCTGAGTTACTAAGTTTTCTCAATTGAGCTCATTTTTGACATTTTGTAACTACCTTTAGCTCATCAAGGTAGGCAATATGTATCAATATGAAATTTGAAGGAAAAAATTAGATATCATATTGAAAACATTTTAAAATTTATTTTACTTAAAATTATATGATAAAAGTAGTAGTGTGTAGTTTATATACATTACTGTGAATCTTTACTGAAAGGACCTGCTGTGTCCTCTGACTTTTATGTATTCTTACAACCAATAAGAAAATAGTTTGTACGTGGTACAAACTAAAAACTAAATAAGAAATTGGGGAGCAATTAAAATCTTGCTTTTCATAGGAGGTCCACAGTTCTATAAATAAATGCATTTAAAAATACATACAAAGGCTCTTTAGAGGAATGCTTCATTTCAGTGCTGGGGCAAGAAATATACATGTAAGATGAGTCTGGAGCATTTTGTAGTGACAGAAGGGAACAAAGTGGTAAAACAAGAAGATACCAACAATTATGTTGTTATGTTAAAGAAATACAAGAGCCAATGGAAAGAACTAAAACTAGAATGGTTTAGGCAACAAACAGTAAGCATTGGCTTGTAACTCAAAATGTAAGATAAATATCCATGAGTCCATGCTGATATAAGTAAATAATTACATAAGTAAATAAATGAGATGGAGGAACAAATCCCATTTGTGGAAATATTCCTTCAAATAATTCAGGTAGACACCTCTCTCTCCCCATTTAAGTGTGGGCTATACATAATTTTATAGTAAAGAAACCTGATAAATGGTGCATCAGCCAAGTGGTTAAGATCAACAGCAACACTAAAAATTATATTGATAGTATGTATCTTTGATATTCTGAGATAAAATGTAATTTGTTAATGTGATGTTTCCCAGAAAACCCATAACCCTAGTCTAATTATGAATAAAAGATCAGACTGATACCAATTGAGGGATATTTTACAAAATACCTAATAATTAACCCTCAAAATTATTAGGAGCATCAAAAGTGAAGAAAGTCTGAAAAACCGTCATCGCCACCAGGAGTGTAAGAGACTTGATGACTGAGCACAAAGTGGCATCTTGGATGGGATCCTGGAGCAAAACAGGGCACACTGTTGCTCTGCGTGGTGCATTTTAAGTACGATTGCATGATAGATACTAGGCTCCATTAAAATAATCTATCTGCATTCATGTAACAAAGTTGTAAGTATAAAAATTTTGTATAGCCAACATCACCCTGTTATCAAAACCAGACAAAGATACTACAGAGAAAGAATACTAAAACCAATCTCCTTCACAAATATAGATACAGTAATTTGTATTAAAATACTAGCATGTCAAACTACAAAAATACAAAATGATAATATATTATGATCAATTAAGGTTTATCCCAGGAATCTAAGGTTAATTTTTGAACATTCAAAATTTTAATAAACCTCAACAACAGACTAAATTAAAAATGACATGAGGCAGAAAAGGCATTGGACAGATTCCAGCATTTATTCAGAATAAAATCTCTCAGCAAAATATGAACAAGAGGGGTATTTCCTCAACTTGACAAAATTCATCTAAGAAAAACTTCTAGCTAACATCATACTGAATTCTGAAAAAAAGATGATTTTCTCCTAAGATTCAAATGCAGGCAATGATGTTTTATCTTAGCAGTTATAGTGAACCTTTTATAGCCACTGCAGTAAGGTAAAGCAAGAAAAATAAGTAGTGGTAAAATATATGGATTGTATTGGAGACAACATGACATTCAATGTGGAATACCTGATAATGCATCATATAATATATATTCAATATTTAAAAGTCAATTGTATTGCTGTATACCTTATAGAAACAATTGGTTGAAATTAAGTATTATTTATAATATGATCAATAAAATAGAAAAACTTAGGGATAAATGTAAAACAAAAGTACAACACCTGTGCACTGGAACTATGAAATATTGCTGATTAAAAATTTTAGAAAGTAGATACTTTATATTTATGGTTACAAACACTGAGTACTAATAAGATAGAAATTATCTTTCACAATGAGGTATTTAATCCATTCCAATAAAAATACTAGCAGACTATTTTGTTAGAAATTAAAAAAAACTAAATCAAAAATGTATGTGAAAATGCAAATAATCTAAAATAGGCACAATTTTGTTTGAAAGGAAAAGCAAATTTGGGAGAGTTATACAACGTGATTTCAAAACTAATTATAAAATGTCTGTTTTCAATGTAAAGATAGATATACTCATCAATAAGGAGAATAAAGTTCAGGGAAAATGTTAAACATGAGTAGCAATTGTTTTGAACAAAATGCTATAGTGACAATATGGAAAAGATAATCTTTTCAACAAATAATAATGTTAATATAATACTTGGAAATCTATTTTGTTATAAAAACAATTTTTCAACATTTACTTCACACCATATATGAAAGTCAACTTGAAATGAACCAGAGATATAAATGTAATAGTTAAAAATTATTAAATTTCTTAGAAACAAAAAGAAAAAAATCTTTATGATTTTGTTTTAGGGAAAGATTTTTTTTTATGAAAGGCATGGAAACAAAAATCATAATAGAAAATAGATAAATCAAAACTCATCAAAACTTAAAAGAGAACTGCTTTTCTATAATAACTGGAAAAATTAAACTATAAAACACATTCTGGAAAGATATACTTGCATTATATTTATTTTATGAAATACTTATACCCAGAAAATATACAATATCTCAATAAGAAAAAGGCAAACAATACAATAAAAAAGTCAATCTATTTAAATAGAGATTAAAAAATTAATCATAAAAGATTATCAAGTAGAAAATCAGATTAAAAAATATGCCTAGCATCATTAATTAATGAAGGAATATATTGCTATGCCATAGAGCCTCACTAGACCAGACCAATTTAAAAGGCTGACAAGTGTAGGTGTGGGCAAGGTGGTGGAACAACCATAATGCTCAAATATTCCTGGGGAAGATGCAAAATCACTCAGCCATTTTTGAAAATGTATCAGAAATTTCATATAGAGTTAACTATACCCAGCTAGATATATTTTCATTGCTGTTTTTATGTGATTCACTATTCATAAAACATTGTACTATTTAGTTCTCTTTGGTGCATATAAATTTGCTATTTGGAGAATGTTACATGAGGTTCACTAGCAAGGTATATTAAGTTAGCCTCACATAATATCCCACTTCTAGAACCAGAAAACAATATAGAGACAAATTCTTTGTTTTCTTTCATTACTTCTAATTTTTTTCCTTTAGAGTAATAAAATTTTTAAATGAACACACCCACACACATAAACACACACCCATATAGTCTTAGTAAGGCATGATAGTGAATAACTTCACTTTAGTTTTCCAGCTTCCTTTGCAGCTAAGTATGGCCCTGCAACTATAAAACACAAATAGGAATAATATATACTATTGTTAAACTACAGCCTTAAAATGAATGTTGATTCTCCGTCACTTCCCTCTGTTTGCCTTCTCATTGTGTGGAAAACAATGACCAGAATAGCCATTGACATTAGCCCTAGTGAGAGAAGGTCAGAAACTTCCCTAAAAAGGATGACAGAGTCTTAATCCATGACCTCAGTCTCTGAATGTTCTTGTAGAGCAGTCTGGCTTATATGCCCTGGACTGATCTCTTCCTCTAGATTATTTTTTGAGAAAGAGTGGGAAAAAATGATTGTATTTGAGCTACTTTATTCTGGGGTCTCTTTTATAGAAGCTTAGCCTACATATGACTAATAATAGACATATGTAAAGTCTGGTGTTAAATGGAGACTCAAATCCAGTTCATTGAATAGAATCTGGTGATCGGTCAAGAGCTGGTAACACTAGGTGCTGGTAAGTGACTGGCTATCTAACCTCTCCTGTTAGTTTTATTGTTATCTATATGCTTCCTGGTGACCTATTGACAATCGAACCCAGGTCATAAATTAAGTACCACATATCCACACAGATTAATCAAACATTCTCAAAATAAATAATGTTTAAAACCAAAAGTTGTATTCTTTAATAATAAAAGAGAAACTTGAATTTATCTCTTCCCCTTTTGGCCAAGCCTTTAGTGGTTCAGTTTGAACACTTTTGACTCTTAGAATACCTCTTGAGCCAAGATCTAATTCTCCTAGACTTTCTCCTTATTACAAAGGTGGTGTTTTAGTTATTCTTGCTAGAGTCTCCTCATAGAAGTGGTAAACACAAAGGAGTTTCTTAAAATAAAAAATTTTTACTTGTTTGAGTTGACAAGGCTAAGGCCACCTTATTTTATGATCAGCTGGTGAAAGTCATTCATAATTATTAAACAAACCCATTATCCCCACATTTCATTTTGTACCTGCAATCGGTTCTAACAATGTGAAGTTCTGCCTTTGAATTATTAAAGAATTTATTTCTCATGGTAATCCCTCAGTGTTTCTATGAACTCATTTATCAGTACATTGAAACCTCCTTCCCTTATCTAACAACAACAAAGGTTTTTAAAGAAAATCTGGGTCATACTTGGTTTCAAAAGAAAATATATTTGCTTTTCTCTCCAAATGAAGAGCTGCTATTGTCTTCAATACAATGCAATATTGAAGTCAGATCTCAGGCATGACATCTAAAAAAATAATTAAAAATAAGAGCTGAAAAAAAAAAAAAGGAAATAGAACTGGTGTTTCATCACTTCCAAAGTTTCTTTGACCTTTAAAGGAAATGAATGGCACCGAGAGAAGTTGTAATGAACACTGGCTCCAGTGCTATGACATTTCCATTACCTCATGTTGGATAATTCCTTTCTACCTTACTTAAATGATGTCTGTAGTTTGCTTTTTCCATTTTTTACCTTGTGATTTATCCAGTGTTATTGAGGACTCAGTCTGCTTACTGTAACTGTGTTTTTATTATCCTTGTCTAAGGATGACTTTATGATTATGAGTTCCCTGTGAGTCTGCTCTAAATTCTTTGTTGCTAGCATTCTACAGCATTATTTTAAGTCATAATGTCTTACAGTACACTGCTGAATATATTGCTATACAAACAGTACAGAAATTTATTTCTTTCCCTCCTCCAATTTTAATTCAGCAATCACCTGTCTTGAGGAGTGGTTTACTCAGGACAACGAAGGAAGGAGGTACAGATCCCATAACCAAATATGGCTGGTGGGAAAATTCCACAGACACAGAAATCTTACACATTCATAGCTTTCCTGCACTAGTAAACTTCCAGAATTTTATTTATTTTGTAAATGTAAAGATAAACCTGAAGGCTATGTTAAAATATATTGCACCACCGACACTTTAATGGGATTTGAATATGGAGCTGTCATGTTATGCTTATAAATAATGTTATTTCCTAGACAATTTTATTTTAGGGATTTGTACATATTTTTTTTTCCCTGAGCAAATATGTGGATTAAGCCAAGATACGTCAATAAAAGTGCTGGGGAAATGTCTTATGGATATAAACACATTATCTGATAAAAATTCATATGTGGCTATTTACTCATGGCTGAAGATGTAGATATGCCAAAGAGCATTGAAGAGGAAAGCAACCCTACACATTTGTGTTCTTCAGCACACTGCTCACAAACCTAACACACCCAAATAGCCCAATATAGATTATTTCTTAATCTGTAATTGTGTTTAAGATCAATGAGAAGAGTGGTGTTGTAGGAACAATTTTGACCTTAAAAGAACTACGAGGTAGATCTACTTATCACTTTACAGCTATGTGGAAAAGTTTCCATTCATTTATATTTCCCTGTCTTAAGTATATCTATAAAACTGGGATGTGCAAAGGACTATTCCAAGCCATAGTATCCTCTTCCTACACTTTACTACAAGGCCGCGAGGTTAAGAAATTATCCCCTCAAGTTATGCAGCTGATCAGTTTGAACACGGAGGATGCATATTGGTGCTGCCAACTTCCCTGGATATATGATCTTGGTAATTTTTTTGAGAACAGAATGGGGATAATAATGATAATTGCCTCACAGGCACTGTAGTGATTCAAGAGATAAAATGTATGATGCAATTGGCACATGTTGATGAAGAAAAGACAGTGCCTGGAAAATGATTGCTGTCGAATGTGACCTTACTTCTCTGGTAGAGCAACACTTTTCCTGCTTCTCTCCTTCCCACACCATTGCACACACTCAGATTTGTTTAAATATATCCTAAGAATGTCACTTTCTTTTTACATTTGGAAATATTTGCTGTGCATATGTCCAGCATGGGCTCCCTCTGATGGTTGGTCAAAGGACTTGAGGACATATGTTTATAAACCTCAAAGCCTATTTAATTTTAGAATTTGTAGAATTAGGCATTAATGATGCATTGATAAAAAATAATATATTTTTTAACATTAGAAAAGAGAAAAAGCACTTAGTACATATTACATATCTGGACATAGATGAGGAGGTGTGATTATAAAGATTGAATAAAGTGATTTCCTATGACTAAATTGAAAAATGAATCTTTCAAACTGTAACATTTGATCAAAGCATTGTGCAGATTGCTGATATAAGCTATTATAAAATACTATAAAGTGAAAAAGACATAAGTAATATAAAAAATTAAAATCATTGGTTAGTTCATTTATATCTTTAAAAAGGGTCAGAGCTTCCAAAGCAAATAGAAAAGTGACCCTCAACAAGGATATAATTAACTTAATTACAAATATGGTTTCATTTTTCACATCAGGCTCAGAGTTTCCAAATTAATCTACGAAGTATTTAAAGTCTGATTTTATAACAATTAGAAGGAATGGTTAAAGTTACTTGAGAAAGTCCTCTGGGATATTGTAAAGAAACAGATTAAGGTAAACTAAATGCTTTGTATCTAATTAATTACTAGGCGGAAGATTCATTTTGCTTTATTTTCATGAGAAAAATGCTTTATCTAAACATGAGATGCTACCAGTGCTTTTCTTCGTTAATGATATAGACCCTATTATCCACTTTTAGTAAAAAAGTTGTCTGTGTAATGCATGCACAGTGTATTAAATTTAAAGAGTGCTAAAAAGTTTACAATGCAATTCGATTCTCTTTATAACCTTATCCATTCATTTCTTCACAAAGGAATCCTGGTAGTTTTGCTCTATCTTGTTGGATACACTTCCAGTCCTACCCATAGCCTGATAGAGGCCTGAGAGCCAAGACTTGCGGTTTCAGCTATGTATTTTCTGAAACTGCACTCAGGATTTTGGACATCACCCTTCAGTGTTGGAGAGGTAGTGACCCATCTCCAGCATGACAGGGGTGGGGTTAGACTTGCAATTGACCAGGTTGGATTGCCTTAGTTACAGAGCTACACTATGGCCAGTTGCCAGGGGAATTTTGTCTTCAACTTCCTAGGGGAAGGACAGCCTGTAAGGTATCAAACTTGAGTCTTCTCTCTCACAATCTTTGCTTTTAAATTAATCTTCAATACGTGTATATGTCATCTCTTTTCAATTTCCAGATGAGAATTGTCAATAAGCTGGAATTCAAATGCCACGAATTGACCTGATTTAGGATTAACTCAACTACAAGAATTAGCCATTCAAATATATATTTTTCATAGATTATATGTAGGTTATCATCTTATTTGCCATAGAATGTACTTGCATCTATTGATTCTTTATCCACCACAGTGATCTATCTATACACTCTCTCAGTGATCTCATTCATCCTCATGGCTTTACATTCTATCGAAATTCATCCCAATGTTACCTTGAGCCCAGAATTCTTCTTGAATGCTAGGTCTGTATCTCTAATGGTCTATGTGCTTAGTACACTTTCTAAGTCTGAAACTCAGCTTATCCAACTGTTTTTTATCAATAGGGGAGAATTTTGTTGCCACTCAAAGTAAACTCTAGAGGTCACTGTTTTTACATGTAAGAATTCGCTATAGTTCTTAATTTAGTCTTAACTCTTTTTGAGAAGATTTTTTTTTGAATACTATTGTATTTTGGGTTAATGAATTATTTTCATTTATTTCAACATATGTTATTATATTATCTTTGAATTATTTAGTTGATTCACACAACTGTCCCTTTATATTATGTTGACATAAGTTGGGTTATTCAGTAATTCAGGAAGTTGAGTACTACCTGCCTAGTTTTTGTTATCCAACACAAGAATTGAGATCTTTCCATTTTCTTCTTCTTTTCATTAATTTCAGATTATAATTAGGATATAGGTTTTTTAGTTGCCTAGATGGCTTTTGTATTGTTTGACTCAAAGTTGTAACTATGACCATAGCCAGGAGTATATGTGTCCATTAGGTTTAATTTCACCCATCTCCTTCTTCACCTTTCCACCTGCTTGATTTCCATTCAGTTTTACTGCCATCCTGGCACATGAATGCTGATCAGTTAGCTCCAATTTAATAGTGAGTGCACACAGTGTTTGCTTGTCCATTTTCACAGGATTTCATTTAGGAAATGGTCATCAGTTCCATTCAGATTGTTGCAGAAAGTATTAATTCAATTTTGTGGCTTAGTAGTACTCCATGCTATACATATACCACATTTCATTAACCCACTCATGAATTGATGGGCACTTGGGTTAAATCCACATCTTTTTAATTCTGAATTGTGCTGCAACAAACATTCAAGTGCAAAAGTGTTATTGATGCAATGAATATTTTTCTCTAGGCAAACACCCAGCAGTGGAACTGCTATTCTTTGAGAAATCTTCATACTCTTTTCCCTAGAAGTTGTATTAGTTGCAGTCCCCCAATTAGTGGATAAGTGATGCTTTCTCTGCACATCCATGCCAGAATTTATGTTTTGGGACTCCTTGATAAAAGTCATTCTCATTGGGACTAGATGATATCTCATTGCGGCTTTGATTTGCATTTCTTGAATGATTAGTGACTTTGAGCATCTTTTCGTCTGTTTATTTGCTGGTCAATCAGTCTGTCTTCTTTTGAAAAGCTTCTGTCCATGTCTTTTGTGCACTTTTTAATGGGGTTGTTTGATTTTTTTCTTGTGGATTTGCTTGAGTTCTTTGTAGATTCTTGTTATTATCCCTTTAATGGATGTACAGCAGACAGCTATTTTCTCCCATTCTGCAGAAATACCAAATATCATCTGTAAGGACTGTCAAAAATCTCTATGCACACAAACTAAGATGTTGAGGAAATGGAAACATTCCTCAAATTTCTGGAAAAATGGAACCTTCCAAAGCTGAGTTAGAAAGAAATAGAACTCCTGAACAGACCAATTATAAGAAACAAAATTGAAGCACTGATAAAAAATCCTCTGACAAAAAAAGTTCTAGACAAGATGGTTTTACAACTGAATTTTATGAGATCTGTAAGAAAGAATTGGTATTCATATTCAGAAATTATTTCATAACACTGAGAAGGATGTGAGAAGGAAGAGATCCTTCTCAACTCATTCTGTGAAGTCATTATCACCTTAATGCCAAACCAAGACAGCACACAACAGAAAAGAAAACTATAGACCTGTATCCCTTATGAATACAGATGCTAAAATCCTCGATGTAATTCTAGCAAACTGTGCTCTGCAGCACATCAAAAAGTAATCGCCTATAACCAAATGGGTTTCTTCCCAGAGATGCATGTATTGTTCAACATGTGTAAATCCATGAATGTTATTCACCACATAAAGAGAAGTAAAGATAAAGACTTCACCATCGCCTCAATAGATACAGGAAAAGCATTTGACAAAACTCAGTAATCTTTTATGATAAAAACTCTAAACAAAATAGGAATAGATGGAACCTATTTCAAAATTATAACACATACACAACAGTCTCACAACCAATGTCAAACTAAATGGGAAAAGTTGAAAGCATCCTCACTCAAAATTAGAATGAGACAAAAAATGCCCACTGTCAACGCTTCTCTTCGACATAGTTATGGAAGTCTTAGCCAGAGCATCCAAGCAAGAGAAGGAAATTAAGGTATTCAACTGAGTAAAAAGGAGGCAAAACTATTACTACGTGCTGGTGATATTTTCTTATATCCAGAAAACCCTGAAGATTCTGCTAAAAAGGCCCCTAGAACAGGGGTCCTCAAAGTTTTTAAACGGGGGGCCAGTTCAGTGTCCCTCAGACTATTGGCAGGCCAGACTATAGTTTAAAAAAAAAAAACAAAAAACTATGAACAAATTCCTATGCACACTGCACATATCTTATTTTGAAGTAAAAAAATAAAACGGGAACAAATACGATATTTAAAATGAAGAAAAAGTTAAATCAACAAACTTACCAATATTTCAATAGGAATTGTGGGCCAGCCTGCTTTTGGCTAATGAGATGGTCAATGTCCTGTTCCGTATTTGTCACTGCTAGTTGTAACAAGTGATGCAAGTGTTCATCAGTTAGTCTAGATTTGGTTGGAGATTTCAGATGTTTCATTCTGGAAAAAGTCTGTTACAGACATAAGTGCTGCCAAAGATGGTTGCCATTTTGAGTGCATGGTTCCTCAGATTAGGGTATGTCTCAGAGGGGAGAGATGCATAGAAATTAGGAAAGCTGCTTGACTTGAATGAGTCTTTCAGAGAGTCACAATTCTGCAGTTCAGCCAGTTCCATTTGGTTAATTATATCCACATTTTCTCTCTTTCTTTTTTTTTTTATTTCAAGATACTTTATTCTTAAAACAGGTCACAACTAAGCTTTTGGCCCATTCTGCCACTGTACAAGGTACAAATGCTTGCTGAGCAGCAGAGGGGTGCTCTTTCATAGCTTGTCTGAAAAGTGAACAAAATCCATATAAACAAATATTCAAATAGTTTCCATAGGAACACAGGTAAATGTGACCCCATCTCCTAATCTTACATATTGCTACATCTGTGCCAACCCTACTCTTACAAAGAGCTTTCAAAACTAGCAATAATTAAGTTAAATGGTCCCCCCAAATCCCTTAATTCAAGCTAAACTCGCAGTTAACAGCTACAGAGTGATATCTACACATTAATACTAACTGAAGCATAAGTTGCTGGGTGATGTTTCATTCCATTTTCCCAAGCACAAGATGCAGGCAGAGTGCCAACATCCTGCTCTTCTACTTCAGGTAAGTAGTTGGGGTTCTGGATTTGCTGCACAAGTTGCCACGTCAGTCCTGACATGACATAGATTGCCGGCCTCTGGAATCTATTGAAAGTAGAAGCAGCAGGTACAGTGTAAGCACCCATATTTTCAAAGATGCCCACATGCATTTCTGGCAGGTCACAGCGCTCAACTATCCAGTCAAGGCCATCACATGTTGGTCCCCATATGCTGGATGAATAATACTTCTCATCTGGTTTAGGTTTCTTTTGCAGAAGAGGCTTTACATGAGCATGATCATAAAGGATGCAATTAAATGATCCATATACTCCATCACTGATGTAATACATAAA
>CAUYON010146019.1:0-37345 GCA_963573935.1 Arctocebus calabarensis
CCCTCCCCTTCCTTTCCCCTTTCCCTGTATTCCTGTGCTATAATTGGGTTTTAGCCTTCATATGAAAGCTATAAATTAGCTTCATATTAGGGCTGAGTACATTGGATACTTTTTCTTCCATTCTTGAGATACTTCAGAGCACTAGTTTTCAATGGTTAATTGGTACCCATCACGTCATCACCTCACTTTCCTTCTGAATTCCCCTCCCTGGCTATGAAGTTCTTCACTTGTCAATATTACTTTGTCTGGCAAATTACTAATCTCCCCTTTTCTTTCTTTCTTTTAAATTTTTAACAGCAGAAAAAGCTCTTCTGTTTCTAGTTGGTTAAAAATTTTTATTGTGAATGGAAATTAAATTTTATTAAGTATTTCCTCCCTGTACAACTTGGTCTTTATATGGGTTCCTATTTACTGTTATTATTATTTTTTTGGTCTGGATTTAGTTTGCTAAAATTTCATTTAGAATGTGTGCCTCTTTACTTATGAATGAGATGGGTGTATAATTACCCACAACTAATTCCATTTCTTTAACAATTAAATGATTTTACAAGTTACCTATTTTTTTCCTAGAAACATTTTGCTTTAATTTTTATCCATTACAGCTAGAATTTCGAATTATTGGCAGAAGGTTATTCATAATAACTTTTAACAATCTGCTCAATATCTGCAGGGTCAATCTCCAAAATATTCCAACACAAAAAGTTTGAAGAGGTGGGCATAAACAAACAGAGGAGATTCAGGAGAATAAAAAGAGAGAAAAGCAGAAAAACAAACAATTATGGTTTGGTACCCTGGAAGCCAAGTAAAGATAATGTATCAATGAGAAAAGGAAAGATCAATTTTATCCCACGCAACTCTGATGAATACTGAGAACTGGTTTAGGAGTTAGCCAGGAGTTGGCATGCTTAGAACATGGAGTGCAAGAGAGAATGGGTGACTAGAATCACAGACAATAAGGGAAAAAACTTCAAGGAATTTTATAAAAGAGGATAAAATAATGAGGCAAGAGCTGAAGAGTAAACTTGAGAAGTTTTACATTTTCATTTCTTAAAGAATGGATAAATAAAAACATATCTGTTTCCTAGTGTGAATGACTCAGTAAAGCTGAAAAAAAAGTAATGATTCTGGAAAGAAAGGGAAAAATTACTGGCAAATACTCATGAATAAGCAAAATAGAGATAATGGGTAGGTTTGGACTTATGGGCCTAAGGTAGAATTTCTCACAGTTTAATTTGAGCTTTCTGCCTTGCAGTAGGAGTGATGGAAGGCTGTATAGAGACAGATGCTAGGGGTGGGAGATTTTCTTTTGTTTGCTTCTATTTTTTCCATGAAATGGAAAGCATAAATGAACAGAAAATGAGCATGGGGCTGGGGGTGGGTTGAGAATTCAAAGAGAAAAATAAGATAAGGGAGAGTCGTGCTGGGGGATGGAAGGGCCAGGCAGATTGAAGGAGTTGTCGAAGGTTGCAATCATGAAATTCAAATGGCATCGATCCCCATGGCTCTGTATTTTTCTAGATGTGGAGTAGGTGGAGAGTTGCTTGTAACTCAAACTGAGATTTTGGTGTGTAAGAATAAGGCAGAGTCAGATGGATTATCAATATATGTATAAAGAATACTCATGTTCTTGATATTTTAATGTATTTGGCCATCCTTTCATTTTTGATCATTTGTGTCATTTGGCTTTAAAAGATGTATCCTTGTAAAATAACACAAAACAGGTAGAAATGGCACCCTTCTCCTTCCCCCATGTAATTTTGTGTGATTCCTGTTTTCATTTCCTGTTTTTTTGCTATCTTATGTTTTCATGCCTCTCCCCTTTGGTTTGAAAATTATCATTCCAATATTTATCCTTTGATGCTTTCAAACAAACTTGATACTTTATGTCTTTAGCTATATTAAAGATAAAGATAACTCAGATGACACAATATTCCCTAAGTAATGTGGAAATTTTTTACTTTACTTCTCCGTAGCCTCTTCCTCTCTATTACTTATTTGTATTAGATTTTTACTCATGTGGGACTTTTGAATCAGGTGTTTACTATTACATTTTTTTATATTCTGATAGCTTATTCCTTATACTTGTACATAAAATTATTTAAATTAGCTTTATAATTGATTACTACCTTTAAAATAGTGTGTTTTTTCCACACTTGAGCACGTCTTATTCACATCCAGCAGAGCTTCCCAAACCTTTACATACACACAAATCATCTGGGATCTTGTGAAAAAGCAGATAATGGTTCCAAAGGCGTCTTTAGGCCTGAGAATGCAGATTTCCAACAAGCTCCAAGATGGTGGAAATGAACAGATTTTCTGATTTGTAGACTATTTTGTATAGCAAGAGAATGGAGTGCTTATTTGAGAATGTTCTTCCAGGAAGAGTACACAGCCAAGATAGTTTCTGAGTCCTGGTGGGACTGAGGTTTTTGTATCCTTACTCTCCTGCAATCATGGTCTTCTGGTGTCACAATATTTTATCCCCTAAGATTTTGTTGTTCTTGTTTTTCAGAAAGAAAATTTCCTAAGAACACAAAAATGGATCACATGAGTAAGAAACTGGATTTGATAGAGACCACCTAATGGGATCTTTCAAAAGCTCATTCATTTTTAAATCCGATAAACATTGACAAAGGCTGTGCGTCTATTTTCCTTCCAAACTTGTTTGATACAGCAGTGACTATAGTTGGCAGAATTCCTGCCTCCATGGAACTTAAAAATAAAATATCCTAGAGAAGTTTGGATGCATTCAAGTATTACATAAAACATAAAATTTGTAAGAATTATTACTAAGCAAATGGGTTTGTTGCCTGACACACAGAGAGGCCAATAATGCTCATAGCAGCTATTGAGGACAAAAAAAGAGGATGCTGTAGGATTATCTAAGGAGACAGGAGCAGGCTCAAATCTGTCTCCTCCTCAACTGAAAGTTGGGGGCAAGTTTATGGGCTTGTAGGGTAAAGGAAAGGACTTAGAAATGGAAGGCTTCAAATTTGGCCCTTTAGAAAAAAGTATGTTGAGGTCGATTTTAGCCCCTGATCCCGTGGGCCTGGGGACTCCTTGCTTTTGGAGCAGTTATAGGGTTCAAGTTCTGGTCACATCCTGGTCTTCCTGGTTCTGATACAAGAAATTGTTGGTTCTAGGTAGTATTAGAGATCAAAGTTTTTTCTATATTGTATTTCCAGGTTACACGACTTTGGCTCTGTTACCCTCCAGGTAACTTCACATTTTGTCATCATTAGCACAGACCAAGTTTAGGCTGGTCTCATGGTTTCAAAATTATTTTTAAATGTCTTAGGTGATGCTTTATCAATGTAGCTTTCTTGCTCATTATTGGACATCACTGTTAATTTTATTAATTTCCACAATCTCTTTATATGTTGTTGAAAATAACTGTTAATTAAATGTTAATTTAATTAAATATTTTAGTTCTTTAAAATTTAAGTTTAATTTTTATTTAACCAAACTTTAATATTTGAATGGCAGAATAATTTGCATTCTGTGTGTAAATTTTCTTTTTGTTTAGGAAATTATACTCTCTCTATATATAATTTTGTCATAAGCTTTTTTCTTGATTTTAAATTATGTAAAATCTCTACATTAATATTTTGAAACATATCTAGTGTTTGAGGTATAAGGTATCCATTTTCAACCTTTGAATATCATTCCACTTTTCAAGTACATTCATATTGAGCAGTTATCAGACTTTTGATTATTATTTCTATCTTTCAGTTAATTGATTAGGTTAGACAAGTTTTGCCAACAATCAGCTGAGTGTACTACGCCCATGAGACTAATTCAATTAGTTATCATGAATACTGTGACCACATATACATTATACTCCTAAATTATAATTTTTTTTCAAGAAGAAATATTTATTAATATTATGGTGTGTTTTTAAGCAGTCATTCATCCAAATTTTACTTGTATCTACTATAGCATGTGTTTTCGATATTTTAAGTGACTGGAGAGATTAAAAGTATTTATGGTACTTCCTCTGTTTAAAATTTTAAGCCTTTTATTTTTTTACATATTTTTAAATTTCAGAACATTAGGACATACACGTTTTGTTTACATATTTGGTTTTATGTAGATTGAGTTGAAGTTATAAGTGTGCCCTTCACCCAAATCCTGTGCACTGTATCCAATAGGTGTGAATTTACCCATCCTCTGCTCCCCACTACCCCAGCTTGATTTTCATTGATATTTGCTACCATTTGTGCACTTAAGTGTTGATTGATTAGTTCCAATTTGGTGTTGATTACACGTTTGTTGCCCCATTCTTGTGATGTTTCACTGAGAAGAATGGTTTCTAGTTTCATCCAGATTGTCACAAAAGGTACTAGGTCACCATTTTTTTATGGCTGAGTAGTATTCTGTGGTATGCCTACACCATGTTTTATTAACCCATTCGTGTATTGGTGGGTTGTTTCTGCATCTTTGCAATTGTGAATAGTAATGCTATAAACATTCAAATGTGGGTGTCCTTTTTATAAAATGACCTTTTGTCCTTTGGGTATATACTCAGTAGTGGGATTTCTAGATCAAATGGTAGGTCTACTTTTAGTTCTTTGAGGGATCTGCCCTCCCACCAACAGTGTATAAGAGTCCCTTTCTTTCCTCATCCACGCCAGCATCTTTTGTTTGATGTGGAGCCATCCATTATGTAGAGATATGGTAGATATCACAAGGTGGTTTGATGGATAGTTCCCTAATGATTAGAGACTTGAGCATTTTTGCTTGTGTTTCTTGGCCATTGTACCTTTATTTGAAAAGTTTCTTTCCATGTTTTTTGCCCATTTTTTGATAAGGTTGTTTATTATTTGTTGCTGATTTGCTTAGCTCTTGGTAGATTCTGGCTGTCAGATGTATAGCATGTGAACATTTTCTCATCAATCTGCGGTCCATCTATTTGCTCTTTTGATTGTGTCTTAACTGTTCAGAAGCTTTTATTTTGCCCAGCTCTCATTTATTTATTTTTATTGTTGTTGAGATTGCTTCTGGGGCCTTCACCATTACTTCGCTGCCTAGGCTGATACAAGGGTTACTATGAAAGTTTTGAAACAGGTTGAGTAATGGTCTGTTATTTTACTTCCAAGGAACACAGTTGACAGCGTCCTATCTCATTCACTCATTGAGTTCCACTTGCTCAGTTTCTTGGTGTTGCCAGGAGGATTTCATGTGTTTCTGTCTGCACAGATTTTATGTTTCTCAATTTTTGTGCGTTTCAAAACCTCTGCAATGACCGACGTACCTAGAAGAGTTTTTCCAATATTTTCTCCTAGAATCCTGACAGCTCCCTACCCCTTAGGTTTAAGTCTTTTATGCACTGTGAGTTGACCTTTGTGACTGGGGAGAGGTGTGTATTCTGTTTCAGTCTTCTTCATGTGTCTATCTTGTTTTCTCAGCCACATTTATAGAATGGGGATTCTTTTCTCCTGTGTATGCTTTATCTGTTCCGTCAAAAATCAGATAAAAATATGAGGATGATTTCATCTCTGGATTCTTTTTTCTGATCCATAAGTCCATGTCTGTTTTTGTGCCAGTATCATGCTGTTTTTTTTTAAACAAAAACAACATGTTACTGGCATAAAAAGACTTTTCTTAATACTTGAAAAAAGAACAGAGATGGCTACACTTCTAGAATTTGTTCACAGACTTGTTAATTAACCACTGGGGAGGGTCAGTGTCCCCAGACACTGAGATAGCTTGTCAGGGATGCTCACACGGGAGGGAGGGGAGACTCTGAGGCCAGAAGGGGAAAATGCGACAGACTCCACGACACTTACCACTTACGTGTCCTCAGCACATCCCTGGGAAGACTCACTACTGTAAAAGAATGCAACATGCAGCAGTTATCAGCAAGGGAAAAAAAGCAAGACTGAACAGATGGTGTAAAACTGTAAGCACCTTAGGTGCAGTAATAGAGACAGAACTTAAACATACTGAATAAATTTTGTAATTGCTGTCACAGTGGAAAATTTAACTCAGTTCAATGTTTGAGATGTCACTATCACCATATCTAATTATAGGATATTCATGTCAAGCAAAAGCTCTTCAGACCATATCCAAGAGAAAGGGCCATTTCCGTCTGGGAATTCTGAGTCTGTTACTGCTTAATTAATCCCAGGAAAATGTTTGTTCATTTCTCAAAGTTGTGCCACTGGATTCAAAATTACCGATATGTTTCAGTTGCATCCAGTTATTAATTATGTTCACAATAAAAATATGAATATGCCTTAATATTTTATTAACAATGTCAAGATGTATAGCAGTTTATATACTGTATAAGTGGATAAATATCCAAATGGATAGACTACATTATTTTTCCAAATGTTAACAATAATCTTTTATTAAAGTGACTATTCACTTTTCCTTATGACTTGTAGAATCAATTTTCTGTGGGTTTTTGAGTTTTATTTCGCTCAACTATATAAATTGACTTTGAAACATTAGTGTTTGATTCCTGATTCAGGAAAATCCTCTGTTACTCTCGAGGTGATCACCATTGGCCTGCGGGCCACATCCTGATTGTGTGAGAACCTCTTTTGCTTATTTGTGGTGTCAGATATCATGAAAATTATGCTCATACCTTTGGACCTTTGTTTTTGTTTTGCTTTGTTTTTTATTGCTTATCAGCTTTTGTTACATTTGTGCATTTAATGTGTGGCCCAAGACAACTCTTATTCTTCTAATGTCAGGCAGAAATGAGAAAAGGTTGGACACCCTTGCTAGGTATTCAAACTATCCTTTCTGTGCACTTATAAACAGTTATAATTTTCTTGTGTGGTTCATATACCTTTCTCACAGTTTATTCTGAAGTATTTTGCATTTTAGTTGCTATTGTGAATGAGATCTCATATCAATAGCTAGATAGGTGGGCTTCATTATGGCATTCATTACAGGCATCAATTTTTATGTACTTATCATATATGTTCTGTTTTAGGGGACTTTTCCTGATCATATTGAGTGTTGTTTTGAGCCCTTTTTGCTTCCTGATTTAGTAGTACTGAATTTCTGTAGTGAGGTGCAATTAGGCCTCAAGTTTGAAGACCCTGGTATGCCTCTGTCAGGAACTAAAAATCTCTGAGAATGCTTGAAGCGAATCCTACCTTTGAAAAGGCAAGAAAGTGAGAAACGGATTGATTTTCAGCCTTCATATAAATGCTATTAGATTTTATTCTTAACACATTTGCGTGGCCATGTCAGTTAAGCACGGTCACTGATGAACTGGAAAGTTTCTGTCAAAGTCTTTTTCTGTACTTCTATCTGAAAGTCGGTTGTTCTTGGATTTGTGTTAATATAATTTTAGCGTTTTCCTAATTTATGTACCTTAATACTTTAAACTTCTAGTTCTGTTGCTTTATTTACCACTCTTTAAAACCCCAGAATTTCCTAGGTACATAAGCTTAGTTGACCAGTATAAAAAATAAAATATCCCAGGACATATTTTCACCAACTAAGTTGTGTAAGAAAAATAAAAACTCAATCTCGAATCTTAAATTTTCACATTTGCAGATTAAGCAGCATTATCACAAATGAAGTGACCAGAAATAAGAACGAGTAAATGTGATCACATATACATATATATAATATATAAATTATGTATAAAAATGTTTGTGATTCCAATACACAAATAATGGATATCTTAATATCTATTGTATCAAGATAAAGACTTACATTTTATTAAATATGTTGATAATTTCTTGTTTATGTTTTTTGAGAAATAAAAGCAAGTGGTGTTTTTTGACATTAAGACCTGGGGAAGGTTGATTAAGGCAAACCACAAGTGGCTATGTGATTCCAATTTTCAGAGGATATGTCATTAGCAAAGTTTATTCTACAGGTCATAAATATGCACACACGTACACTCTGATGACAAACCCCGTCATCAGTTTCTCAGAGTGATCATCCCTGGGGTGATATGCTCTAAGAGTTCTAGATTTAATTTTGATGGCAGGAGGCAGCTTTATGGTTTCGTATAAAATCCCAGAGGCTTACACAAATACCCGACTCATGTGGTGTGAGTGTTTCAAAATACATTCTGCATCTTCCCTCTCCAGGGCACTTCTGGTCTTTCTAGAATGGAGTGATCATTTCTCACTTGAACCATTTTTTTGGTTTCTTGATAGTCACAATGATACTGGATTCTTCAAAATCTATTATATACAAAATGATTGGTGTCAACCAGTCAGAACCCCATTCTAAGCCTCTTTATGTGTTTGGTTTAGGAATGGGTATGGAGTGAACCTCAGCCAATGAGCTAGGCTTCCTTGTAGGACTGGATGTGATTGTTGTAGGTGAAGCTGACAACATGTTTCCCTCCCAAATCCGGCAGGGCCCTGTGTATCCCAGAACACTGTGGAGAAATGCTGGCATCATCCATCCAGACCTCTTACCATAAGAAAGAGAATGAACATAAATATCAGATAAATTCAGGTGAACTGAGAATTTTTTGTTTCCTATTAGTGAAGTGTGTCCTAACAAATTCAGGAGAATTGGATTGAGTAAATTGTATTAGTCTCACAGAAATTTCCTTTATCTATTAATATCTGTATCCATACACACACACACACACAGATTGTTACATGAACTTAACTTCATATACCCTCTCAAGATCGTGCTTTTCCATTTCACCTGCTTTCCCACTTGTTTGGACTGCTCTGTTCTGGTATACTCAACTTTAAGAATTGTTAAAAACTGCCATCATGGCTTGAAACTGTAATTATCATTTTTATAATTTTACTGTATATCTATTTAACCTTTGGTCTAAACCAGAGTCATACAATACAAATATAAAAATCATGTATGTAATTTTAAATTTTCTAGCAGCCTCATTTAAATAAATAGGCAAAATTAATTTTAATAATATGTAATATTTAACCCAATATACACAAAATAGTATCAATTTGTTTATGTAATCAATATAAAAATAATGAATGAAATCTTTTATATCTTTTTGTATGTCAAGATTTTGAAATATTGGCTGTTTTATGTTGCACACCATCTCAATTTGGACTACCCACATGTGTAAGTTATTAAACTTGTAACATCCACATGCTGTAGAAAACACCATTACAGTATTTGTGCAGACAGAGAGGATTTGTGGTACTTTTAATTACAGACCTCTTAGGCTGAGAATACAGGCCTACTTTGGAATGTAAGTGAGAAACCAACCTTTAAAATTCTGTAAAGAAAAAGTCCCTTCTATACCTATTTTCTTAAGTGTTCTGATCATAAAAAGATGCTGGATATTGTCAAAAAATTTTTCTGCATCTATTGAAAGAATCATATGGTCTTTGTATTTTAGTTTGTTTAAGTGGTATATTATATTTGTAGATTTATGTATATTGAACCAACCTTGAGACCCTGGGAAAAAAATCCACTTGTTCATGGTGGGTAATTAGTTTGATATGTTGCTGGATTCTGTTTGTTAGGATCTTATTGAATATTTTTGCACCTAGGTTGATTAAAGATATTGGTCTATTGTTTTCTTGAGTCTTGTCCTGGTTTGGGGATCAGGGTGATATTTGCTTCAGAGAATGTGGTGGGAAATATTCTTTCTTTTTCGATATTTTGGAAAAGGTTAAGTAATATAGGCACTAGTTCCTCTTTAAAGGTTTGATAGAATTTTGGTGTGAAGCCATCTGGTCCCGGACTTTTCTCTTTTGGGAGATTTTGTATAGTTGATTCTATTTCAGTACTTGAAATAGGTCTGTTAAGCATTTCCAGTTATTTCTGATTAAGTCTAGGAAGTTGGCATGTTTCCAAGTATTGGTCAATTTCTTTCAGATTATCATATTTCTGAGAATAAAGTTTTTTGTAGTATTCACTAAGGATTCCTTGAATTTTTGAGGTGTCTGTTGTTATTTACCCTTTGTCATTTCTGATTGATGATATTAGGGACTTTAATTTTCTATTTTTGGCAAGGTTGGCCACAGGTTTGTCAATTTTGTTGAATTTATCAAAAAAACAACTTTTTGGGTGGTGCCTCTGCAAAGGAGTAGGATTAATAAATTATGATATATGTATACCATGGAATATTTTGCAGCCTTAAAAAAGATGGAGACGTTACCGCTTTTATGTTTACATGGATGGAGCTGGAATATATCTGACTTAGTAAAGTATCTCAAGAATGGAAGAAAAAATATCCAATGTACTCAGTACTATTATGAAACCAATTTACAACCACTCACACTTTTGTATGAAGGAAAGATCACAACTGTGGCCCAGGATAAAGAAGGGGAGGGATGCGAAGGGAGGAGGATGTCAGGTAGAGGGAGGGTGAATGGTGAGATGACACTTGTGGTGCATATTGCATGGGTACATGTCAGATCTATTACATATAGAGTATAAATGTCTTAACACAATAGTTAAGTAAACGAGTTGAGGTATATATTAACCAGTGTGATGTAAGCATTCATAATTCCTAATTCTATATGAAATCAGCACATTGTACCCCATAAATGCATTAATGTATACATGATCTAAGTGTTTATGATTTAATAAAAAAATTAAAAAATAAAAATAAAATAAAATAAAAGTCTGTGAAGGAAAACCACTATGTAAATGATTCATACAATTTAGACATTGACTCATTTAATTGGGATGCTCAAATGGCACGTGATACTTGATCCCAGGATCACCTTTTCCTGTAACCAAAAGTTGTTGAATAATTCATGTATTTTTTCAATAGCCAACAAAATTGCCCATTGGGAAGAACCAAACAAACTGTGATGTAACTATTCACTAAATGATTATCTTAAGCATAGATACGTGTGTGAACACACGCACAGTTGGTTCCAGCTCTCGTTTTGTGTATTCACTGTCCTTCTCTTACTAGTGTCATGGTGGGACATCAAGCAGATAGTCCCTGATTGTGGTCTGTATTCCCTACAGTCTAGGCCAGAGAATTAATTTATCTCTCAGTTGCTTTGGATTTACTTTTGTTTACTTTTTATGTTTATGTTGGTACTTACATACATTGTGTGTTTAACTTTATATCAGAATTTAAAAGTTACTAATCAACATTTCTAGCTTTTTTAAAAAACATAAAGGTGACTCTGTTTACCTTCCTACCGCACATGCACTGGGCCCCCGTTAGATGGGCTCATGCTCCTACCATCTGCTATGAATCCTCCAACACAGCTGATGCATTTGTTTCTGCCTTCTTCACTAATTTTAGCTTCCTACCTGGTTCCTGGAGGCAGGCGGAACTCTGGTTTGCATATTCTCCAACTCATTCCTGTAGAGCAGTGATTCTCACCCAGTGTGCTCCACTCTGGTGTGCCGTGAGAGGGTATTAGGGATGCTGTGAAAATCTTTAAAGAGCATTCATTAAATTATTTTTTTAAATGGTTCAAAGCACAGTAAATCTATTCTTTGTTTTACTCTTTTTCTTTGATCAACGTAGTTTCAGGGTGCCATGATAGGTTCAAGTGTGCTGTGAGATAAAAAAGGTTGAAAACCTGCTGGTGAGTGTAACAAATATATTTTCATCAGAGGTAACATACAAATAGAAAGAAGTCCTTCCTGTGAATTCTACAGTTGCCTGAGAAAGCTTTGCCTTTCAAATAAAAATTATTCTCTATATTCTATTTTCCATTCCTCTTTGTAAAGATCCAAGCAATACGTGGTTTCAGAAGTCGTGTGTATGCTAATATCTTCTTTATATAAGTGCATTTCCCACATACTGTGGAGGAGGGAGCAGTGTGAAGACCTCCCTTGTTGAAGAACGAATATTATCATGTCTGAGTTGAATTTGATGTGGAAAGATTACAGCTGTAATATTTGTTTAACACCGTGCAATAAAGAATGCCCAATTGTAGTCTATCTTTCTTATTTTTAAAATAACTTGAATTATTATGTACAATGCTGTTGAGCTCAGAGAATGTAAGGAGTCAGACAGGCAGGCTAATTAATATGTCGAGGTGTTTGTCTCCCAGCCAGCTTCTCTGCTGCTGACTCCCGGTTTTCTCCACCACCATGACTCTGAGTTTCTGTCACACCATGGGACTTGAAAGGAGATGTACAAACGGACTTTCTCAGTGTCTCCTCAGGCTTATGGTTTAACTATTCTGTGCAGCTCAGTGGGCCTGGGGGAGCCGGATCCATATAGAGGAGAAAGGGGTCAAGTAGCTCCAGGTCAGGTGACCGGTTCCGAGGTTCCCAGGTTACTTACTCTAAGCTAGTTGTCAGGTGCAGAGAAGGGATGTGCTTTGGAAGGTAACAGTTGTGAGGAAGCCTTGCCTGCAGACAGGGCCTACGTAGCTCCTTTATACCAACTGCTTTACACTTGCAGTCTTTCATCTGTGAGTTTGTTGAATCATTTATGAAGTGCTATGTCATCATCAGAAAGTCCCGTGAAGGAGGAATCAGTACCAAGAGTTTATGCATAGAAAACAGAAGCTTAACGCCCTGAGAAAGTAAATAAACGGCCGAGTGAAGATGTGACCCCAGGACTCACGAAATTGAAAACCACAAACTCTTTCTGCTTCACCACAGCTGTTAGAGAGGCTAGTGGGCAGCTATTTTCTTACAACTTTTCTATTTGTCCCAGTTTCTTCTTTAATATTCCAATGCACTCTGCTCTACCTTCATGAGACTTCTCTGATTAAAGACACCTACATTGCAAGATCAGAATCTGTCAGGCAGCCACAGATTGATTTTCTTGCTACTAGAGCAGAAAAATACATTCCTATTTCCCATATGGATTTTGCAGTGGAGCAGTGCAGGCAATAAATTATTGGCACATTCATATTATGGGTGATGCACGGACTCTAGGTGTGTGGTGTATAATCTTCCAGAAATGCAAATTAAAATTATATTTACTTTACCCTTCAGCGCTAGTGTTTTTTCACCTAATGTCATTACACCCTCTGATAGAAAAGCATAGGGATAGGAACAAAAGACAACAGAAGATTTGGAAATTCTTCTAAACGTTATTTAACAGGCACTCTGTGCAGAGCAGATGCAGAAGATAAGCCTTCAGAGCTGCATCTTCACAGTTAACCAGAAAAAAATGGGGCTAAAGATTTGTTCCGTTGTCCTCAGCCTGTCTGCAGTCGGAGTTCCCTGGCATTAGGGAGGAATGAGAAGCTGTAGCTGGATACGTGTGAGACAATAGTCACAAGAAAATGTCCAGTGGAATGCTGGAGCCCGTGAAGGGAGCCTCTTTCCCTTTCCTCTAGTTTCTGTTTTGGGTCCTTAGTTTGGGACTTTCTTGAATACTTCTGTTCTCTTGGGAAGTTCTGGTAGGCTTTGTCATCTCTTTTGCCTTCTCCAGAAAGTCTTCAGGGCAAAGGGTCTTCTGTTTTTGTCTAGCCCTTCACTTCTTCCTCCACGGGAGATGCACAAGTCTGGGGTGAAACTCCCTCACGGTGCGGGCTCCCCTCCAGCATGCTCTTCCTCCAACCTGCCTGGCAACAAGCGACCTGGCTCTAAAGAACGTTTCTCTGGTTTTCTTAAGTCTGTTGGGTAAATAACAAGGCAGCCACGGCCCTTAGGAAAGGTCCATGGAAAACCATGGCCCTGAGGTTAAATGAGTATCTGCTGTTTAAGTCCTAGTAATATCCCACTAATCTACTATACCAGATGCATGACCTGCTTTACGGAAGAAGAAGAAAGCATCTACTTGGCCTCAACCTGCCTTACTTTCCAGACGGATATTTTTATTCCTTTCTGATTGTGGCTTGTGTCAATTATTCTGAATATAAAGGCAGAGAAAGTATTTCAAGTATTTCCACTGTCTTGTTGATGTTAGGTTAGGAAGAGCAGGATTCAGCAGGAGGGCAGAACTTCCAGGATGTCACAAGGGCCCGGAACCCCAATTTGGCAGTACAACTAAAGCTCATGAGAACCTTGGGAATGGAGCTCATGCAGCAAGTTGCAAGGGGCTTAGTGAGAACATGAGCAGGCAGCGAGGGCGCCTTCCCAGGTTCCCTACTCTCTGAGACACATGTCTTCTAAATGGCATTCCAAATAGGCACAAATGTGGCCCCATGAGCCTTGACTGGGGGCAAAGATGATCCCAGTGCCCACGTCATTGATCCTAGCAGTCTGTTACAGACTTACTAGGATGGATCATTTCCATGTGGCAGTGCTCAAGAAAACTGAAGAGCTCTTAGCTGGGGCCAGTGGGTATCCAAAGCCCATGCCAATGATTCCTTCCCTAGTACTTCATCCTTTATCTGGAAAGGACATGAGCAGTAGGGAACGACAGACCTGAGTTTGCATCCCACATGTGCCATTTATTAGTTGTGCAGACCTTGGACACGAACCTCATACAAGCCTCAGTGTGCGTATCTGAAAAATGAAGATGATAGTAACATCTACCTAATCGGGGCAGTGTACAGGCCAAGTGAGCCTTTTGCACATGCAAAGTTCAGTGTTTGGCTAACAGGAAGTGAGAAGTAATTATAAACCACACAGCCCTGAGCCCCAGAGCATTTGGAAGGACTCCAGCAAGAACTTCAGTTCAGTTATTATTTAAAGACAGATTCTTCAGGGTAAAGGTGAAAAGGAAACAAAACCTCCCTTTGCAAGGCAGGAATAATAGTTCTAATGACTTCCAGAGACAAGGGGTAAACTCTTTGCCCTTAAAGAAAACTTTCAAGTGCTTTGTCACTCACTACGGGGCTGTATCTGGCGAGGCCGCAGATGAGTGTGGTGAGTGGCACAGGCTTCGGGTTAGACAGACAAAGATAGAAGTTCTGGAGGAGTCTGCGCTTCTTCAGGATGAGGGAAAATAGGCACAACTATTAAACAAGATTCTTTAAGCTAATAAATATAAGTTGTTCAGCGTGGTTGTCCAGTACACAGCTGGCCCTTAGCAGTCGACACCACACCTGCCCCAGCTACCAAGGGTGCCGTAGCCCCGTCTAGCTTCATCCCCCCTCCTGTGTCTCTGTCATCCTCTGTCTGGTGATCCTTCCATCTCCCCACCCTCTGCCACCCCATCCTCCCATTCTCATATTACTTCATCCTTCTTTCTGACCTTCTCCCAATCGCCCCATTCTTCTAATCCTCCTTTCTTCCATTGGTCTATCTTTTCATGTTTCTATCCTTCAAGTCTTTCACTGAGACCTCCTTAATTCTTTAGCCTCAAATAGGGGCTTTAACTATGATTCTGAAGCCACATATGTCCGCAAGGTGACTTAAGGGACACAGGGAGGGCTGAACTCTTGGGGAAGGGAGGGAAGGAGCATTAGCCCCGACAACTCATCTTGAATCAGATCAGTTTCTGATCTGGGGGATGAAAAAATGGTTTGAAAATGAGGAGGACCAGATTACCCCCAAACATCTTTGGGGTTGGGTTCAGCTAGTCCATGCTGGGATGGTGCAGTGGTCCCTGTGTGTACTGATTTATTTGTTGTCCTAGTCATATTTGTAAATATTTTATTAATCTATCTGGAATCTGGATTTTCTTCAGAAGGTTAAATGGATTCTTCTAGAACTAATAAAGTTCTTAAAACCAAATTTTTGCTTTCCTGTCTGCACTATGGAATAATTCAGAACTACAGCAAGAAAATCAATAGTGTGAAACAAAAAAAGTTACTCACTCCAGTGAATGTATGGGTTAGCTTAATGACAAGTCTATTCATTGTTTTTGTGCATATCTGTAGTTTCCTGGTAGATGTATGTTTATTCATAATGTCTCTTTTCCTGGGAATGACCATCAATTGCAAAAGCTTTCTTACACAGTATAATTTTTGCTTATGTGTTGTTTATATTTTTAAATTTCAAAATATTATGGGGGTGCAAATGGTTTTGGTTGCAGAAGCTGAGTCAGTATGCCCACTATCCAGACAGTGTTTGCTGTGCCCATTAGGTGGGTTTTCACCCATCCCCTTCTCCCTATCTCTCCTGCTGATTTCCACTGAGTTTTACTTTCTTCTCTGCACATAGGTGCTCATTAGTTCCAATTTAATATTGAGTAAATGTGGTGTTTGTTTTTCATTCTTTACATACTTCCTTTAGGATATTGCTCTCTAGTTATATCCCAGTTATTGAAAAAGGCATTAAAACATCCTTTTTCATGGCTGAGTAGTATTCCATAGTCTATATATGTGTGTGTGTGTGTATGCACATGTGTGTTTATATATGGAGAGAGATATGTAACACATACTACATTTTGTTAATCCACTCATAAATGGATGGGTATTTGGGTTAATTCCACATCTTTGCGATTGTGAATTGTACTACAATAAACATTTAAGTATTCAAGTACAGGTGTCTTTTTGATAAAATGACTTTATTTTCTTTTTAGGTAAATACTCATAGTAAGATTGCTGGATCAAATGATAGGTCTACTTTTAGTTCCTTGAGGAATCTCCATACTGTTTTCTGTAGAGGTTGTACGAATTTGCTGTCCCGCCAACAGTGAATAAGTGCTCCTTTCTCCCTGCATCCACACCAGCATCTATTGTTTTTGGACTTTTTAATAATATCCATTCTCACTGGGGAAAGGTGATATCTCATTCTGGTTTTAATTAGCATTTCTCTGATTAGTGACACTGAGCAGCATTTTTCATGTTTATTGGCCATTTGTCTATCTTCTTTTGAAAAGCTTCTGCTCATTCTTTTGCCCACCTTTTAATGGGGTTGTTTGTTTTTTCCTTGATGATTTGCTTGAGTCTTTTTAGATTTACTTTTGCAGCCTTTTATTGAATGTAGAATTTGCAAATATTTTCTCCCATTCGGTACATTGTGTATTTGTTGTTGGTTGTTTCCTTAGATGTGCAGACACTTCTTAATTCAATCAAATGCCATTTAGTTATTTATTTGTTTTCTTTGTTTTTAATTGTTTCTGGTTCATTGAGGGACCATTTATTTATTTTTGTTGTTGCTATAATTGCCACTGGAATCTTAGTCATAAGTACTTCTTTGCTGTGATCAATATCTAGGGCAGTTTTTCCAATATTCTCTTCTAGAATTCTATGGCTTTATGCCCTACATTTAAGTCTTTCATCTATGGTGAGTTATATTTTTGTGAGTGGTAACAGTTATGGCTCCTATTTCAATCTTAAGCATGTGTCTATCCAATCTTTCCAGCATCATTTATTGAATAGGGCTTATTTTCCCCAGTGCATATTGTCTGTTTTCTCAAAGATCATTTGGGTGTAGGCTTATATGTTATTTCTAAAGGAACTTGTATATATTTAATATGATAGGACTCTAGTTATTATTTATAGAACTCTAGTTATTTTTATTATTACTTTTGTATTTTATAGTTTTCAACATACTTCATGTAATAAAAATATCCTTTGCTTGCAAAATAACTTTTTGCATAGAAATTTCTGTCCAAAGAGAAAACTGACATTCAAGAGACCTAGGTGAATTTCCACGTCCAACATGTGGCAACCTAGATGGGTGGAGCTCAGGAGGGTTGAGTGCCATCCATGTATAAAGGGAACACAATGCAAGAAGACTGAGAAAAGGAGACGCTTGATATTCAAGAAAGCCAAGAGGGAACACAGCTCTTCTATAGCTTCAGAATTGTCACTGCAGCATACTCCAGCAGCCTGTACATCTCAGAGTACTAACCTGACTGATGACTGATTCTATGTGTCAACTTGGTCAGGCCACAGAAAGCCATGACACTGGTTAAAATTTGCTATGTGATTTCTGTGAGAATGTTTCTGGATGAGATTAACATTTGAATCAATACACTATGTGAAGGAGATCACTCTCCCCGATGTAGGTAGGTCTTATTCAACCCACTGAAAGTCTGAATAAAATAAAAAAAACTAAGGAAGAGTTTTCTCTATCTGCCCAGCTATCCCTAACCCAGGCCACTGGTCCTCTCTTGTTTTTAGACTTGGGCTTAGACTGGAGCTCCGTCAACAGTGTGGGTTCTCAGGACTTTGTCCTCAGACTGGATTTGGAACATTGGCTCTCCTGGGCCAATAACTTCAGATCTTAAACTTCTCAGTTTCCATAATGGTGCCAGCCAATTTCTTACTCTCTCTCTCTCTCTCTCTATATATATATATATACACACACACACACACGCGCGTGCACACACACATCCATATATGCACATATGTACATGTACATATGTATATGTATATGTGCATGTGTGTGTGTATATATACAGGTAAACACACAGAGTTACTGAGGTTCCAGGACCCCCACAGATACAAAAGTCCACAGATGCTCAAGTCCTTTATTTAAAATAAGATAGTATCTGTATATAACCTATTCATATCTTCCCATATATTTCAAATCTCTGTCTATTACTTATAATACCTATACAGTATGAATGGTATTTTGTTGCTATACTATGTAGTATAGGAAATAACGTTTAATTGTTATACTGCATTGCTTAGGGAATAAAAACAAGACAAAAAATGTCTGCACATGTCTGGTACAGACAAAATCATCTATTTTTTCCCCAAGTATTTCTATTTGCAGTTTGTAGAATCCACTGATTTGGAACCCACCAGTGTGGAAGGCCAGCCACATATACATATATTCTACCATCTCCGATTGGTTTTGTTTCTTTGGAGATCACAGACTGATACATATACTATGCAACCATCTACTATAATCCTTCATCCTCCACACACTAGTCTGGGCCTAGAAAAGACCTCATAACAATAAGAATTAAAATTTGCCCAGCTTTTTTGTTTTACCTTTCATCGTGTTTTTGAAGTGTGTTTTCACATCTAATCCTCTTAAAATCCCTTGTAACAAAGCAGTTATTATCATCCAAATTTACAGATGGGGAACCCAGGGCTAAAAGAAATGAAGTAAGGTGCCCTCAAGGTGTACAGTCCGAGAAGCCGAGTGCCTGAGCAGGCATAGGCCGAGCTTGCCTGCCAGACCGGCTCTTTACAGCAGAGCCCTGTGCGTTTGGCGGAGAACAGAAATGTGCTCAGCAGGATGATAGTGAATGCCGCAGTCCCTCGATCTTTTCTCTATCAAATTCTGTGATGTTTCCAATTTTAAAAGCCCATTCCAAATTTAATAATTTGAAATTTGCCATTAAAGAACAGCCTTTCAGATGCATTGCTTTAGAATGGACTGCATTTTAAAATACGCCTTTTTATTTCATCAGCTTTCTACTTATTGCTCACCATTTAGTCATGATATGTTGGCCAAGGACTGAATCGCAGTAATTTATATTTCCAGAGAAAGGCTGGAGATTGCCTTTAACAAATTAAACATTATACTAATGTATGCAGGCAGCCTTCGAATGGTTTGTGAGAATAAGACACCTATTTATTACTATTTTTTTCTTTCTAGATTCCTGCATTAGACTTTACATTGTTTCAGACCAGGAAATCACAAAGTACATTAACTATGTATTCCTGTTTTTCTTTTTGTTTGCATGCACAGAATTTGGATGGGACACATACACATACTCTCTAAGGAATTATACTAAAATGAGCTTCTGAAACCTGCAGAAAATTACCTGGCTGCCATAGCAATCCCTTTTCTCCTCCACCCAGAGAAACACCATCATACATTGTCTAAATTATTCCCATGTTCTTTGTTCTCTTTCCCCCACCAGCAATAGAACCGTCTCTAAGCAATGTAGTGTTTGGTTTTAGCAGGTTTGGGGCTTTAGTCAAAAGACACACACTGGACACTTTCTCCTGCAACTTAAGTTTTTTATTCAACTTGTTTTAGAGATTTTTTTTTCCATATGTGTCATATACACAATTTGCCATGGAAATGAATAGTTTAAAAATTGGTTAGTGGGCTCGGCGCCTGTGGCTCAATGGGCTAAGGCACCAGCCACGTACACCCGAGCTGGCGGGTTCGAATCCAGCCCGGGCCCCCCAAACAACAATGATGGCTGCAACCAAAAAATGGCCGGGCGTTGTGGCGGGTGCCTGTAGTCCCAGCTACTTGGGAGGCAGAGGCAGGAGACTTGCTTGAGCCCAGGAATTGGAGGTTGCTGTGAGCTGTAATGCCACAGCACTCTATCCAGCGTGACAGCTTGAGGCTCTGTCTCAAAAAAAAAATAAAAAGAAATAAATAAAAAATTGGTTAGTGGTGGAATTGCCCACTTTCAACTAAATGAACAATCCGTATTGCTTAGAAAATTACCTACAGGGATAAAGGCTCCTATGATACCTGGTTGAATAAAAGAGCCTGTGACAGAGTATTGAGATCACAGGCAACCTGGGCTTCTGGAACCTTCGATCTTGTCAGCTGAAACTCTCCATGTGATGACTTTAGCCTTTTGAAGTCCCACATCACCCAGCAGTACTATATGTGACTACTGTATGTGACACCACCTAAAAGGGAGGTAGACACTCGTGCCAGAGAAACAGAACCAATAGATGTGTTATCAGGAACTGGCTAATGTGATTAGGGAGGCTGACAAGTCCAAATATTCAGTGCAGGCCACTGGCCAGGGATCCAGAGGAGCTGTTGGTGCAGGAGAAGTCCCAACGCCACCTGCTGAGGAATGCCCTTTTGCTCAAAGGAGGCCAGTCGTCTTTCATACTTGACCGACCCTTGGCTGAATGTATAAGACCAACTCACATTATGAAAGGTGATCTAATCTCTCACTATCCACCAATTCAAATGTTAATCTCATCCTAAAATATCTACCAGTTGAACCATAAAATTAACCATTATGATGCAGAATAGCAGAAATTCAGATTTTTAAAATATCTACTTGAAATTTTTATTTCTGCCAATATTTTGCTTCAGGAATATGGACCCTATCTATGACACCTTCTCTGAACCCTTCTCTAATTTTTGTCTTCTCTTATTGGTATTTTGTGAATTGTTTCAATGCCTGCTGTGTGCCACTTTATAGTGTTATCAGTTTATATTTCTCTCCAGTTAGACTAAATACTTTCAGGTCAGACAAAGAGTCTCATCCACTTGTGAATCTGGGGTGCTGCCCTGTGGATAGGACAGAACAAACCTGCAGTAAACGCTGCTAAATGCAAACCACCTCGGTCTTGATTATTCACATCCATTTCAATATTAAGGCACAGTGATACTGAATAGAAACAAACCTCTTTAATAGAACATTGTAGAGGAAAAGGTTGTTTTCTTAGCCTTATTTTTCTGGCATTAAGATCTTGACTCTAAGTGTCTAGAATGATCTGATGCACGCATTCAGAATCTGTCCATGAATAACGGAGCCAGACTGGAGGGTTCTTGAAAGAGCATCTTTATAAAAAGGGCAGAAGGATTTTCACACTTGACTGAAATCAGATAGAACTCCGTGTACTTTGTTTGCCATTGAACTTAGGCAGAGCTCCAGGGCACCAGCTCCACGCAGCGTTCTTGGCTAGTTCCAGCTCCCCCTTACAGGAGGATTAGCAAGGACCGTGTTGGCAGAGGGGTGGAATTTATCCTCATTGAGTTTCTCTACTACCGAATTCTTCTCAACCATCATCAACTAGGACTTAGCTTGCGGTGGCTCTGGGATGCTCGGTTCTGGGGAGGATCCCGGCAGCCCACCGCCTGCAGTTTGCAGTGTACACACATGTCCATCCTGAGTGGCGTGTGGTGATTCTTATTTCCGGAGGCTAACTCAGCCTCACTGCAGCCTCTGCCACTCCAGTCACACCCCTCAGAAGTCATTCTGACCTTGAAAGTGGATTTGGTCTCTGTTCTCTGGCTTTAGCACCCTGCTGCAGCAGTCTCTGACTTACATGGGTTTTCTGCATTAGCCATGAAGCACAGAAGCATTTAAAAACACCTTGGTTGTGGAGAGCCTACATGTGTGAACATGCCTAGCTGTTTGTGCCCAGTGTGTCCTTCTCATCTGGCTCTGAGGGCAGGAGGGGAAGGCAGCAGTGAAGAGGCTTCCTAGGGCGGCCTTGCCACCCTGCGCCTTCCCTGTCTTCCTGGCTCCTCCAGCAAGCACAGGCTGAACTACCTTGAGCTAAGTGGGACATTGAGCACACCTCTCTCACTGACTCTCCCAAGTACCCTGGGCCCACCACCCCAGGCAATGACTCACGCTAAGAAGCCCCTAAATGCTGGGCTTGAATGCAGGCCAGGAGTGATGGAGGCTGCCTGGCCATGCACGCTGGGACCTGCCTTTCCTTGGATGGGTCTGTCGCCATCAGGAGACAGAAGGCACACTTTGACTCCAGCAGTGGGAGTTCAGTCATTGAGGTATGAACAGAGAGAAAGTATAAGAGATAGGCGGACTCTCTAAGGCACCCTAGAGCAGAGGAGGGAGGAGGATGAATAAATCTAGAGAGAGCCTCTTCCCCAAAGCTGGGGCTCTGACTTTGCCGTGGAAGGTGCAGTTGCAGCCACAGGACGGCAGCCCTCACGGTTTCCTCAGCCAGAGTTGATTTACAGCCCCTGACTGCAAGAAGCATGGGCCAGGCATGTGGCGTGCAGAAGGCCTGGGCAGGAGGACTGGAGTGCTGAGTCCATGCTGGCAAGGCCACAGGAAGGTGACTACCTGGCAGAGCTGGCCCACAAGTTTATTGAAGGATCACACATTTTGCAGGTGTGGCCGGAGCAGAGCCCTGCCGACGTCCTCAACTCACACTGCTGACCAGCCCTACTGTGCTGCCGGCACAGGAGAGCCCCTTCTCCCGCCACGTCCCTTGCAGAGCCCATGCTGAGAAACCTTGGCGTCTGTCATGTTCCAGGAGGTATAGGACACAGGCATGAAGGAATTTCGCCCTTTATTGCAGTACGAGTTATCAACTGGTGGAATTTCAACTTGGCGTATAATAGGATGCCCCACTGGTCGGGGTGACTCAGAGGGTCTATTTTGCAATGTTTTCCAGCATTCCCCAGTATGTTTGATCCCAGTTGTCCACATACCAAGTGTTCCCCTTTTAGGAGCTTCCTTCCACATCTCCTTCCACCTGTTCCCTGGGACTAGGGTGTGTGTTCCTGCTCCTTCGTGTGCTTTTGGGGAAACACAATCCTCACCAATCAGGCAGACAGTTCTGGATGAATGACGTGTGGTGGGGTTTGCTATGAACAGTGCATGAGTCAGGCAAGCATGGAAAAGAAACACTTTGGGATGAAAAAATTAGGAGCCACATAGTGACTGTATAATACTGAAAAAATTAGGTAAGCTTTGCACTTGCAACATGGCAACTCCAAGGGCTGCTGAGAGGATTAAATGAAAGTGTGGATGGAAAGAGATTAGCATGCTCACAAGGGAAACTTAACCTGCAATCCACCCTCAGTGGACTGAGCCATGAGGATGTCTTCAACTGTCAAGAAAAAGAATGACACTTACTGCTTGTGACCAAAACAGGCTCAGTGGAATGTGAGGGAAACCTAACTCAAACCAGTTTAAAAAACAATATGAGAGAGGAGGGGAGAGGGAGGGAGAGAGAGAGAAAGAGAGGGGGCACAAACTTATTGGCTCACATTCTGTAAAGTCCAGGGCAATGGTTCAGCAATAAGAAATATCTTTGCTCTGTATTTCTGCTTGGCTTTAAGATGAATGTGTCTTAAATTCAGGTTCTCCCTTCATGGGAGCCCAACATCTCCAGGCTTGCCTCGTCAGAACTACAAATTGAGTTAAGGGAGTGCACAACCTCCTTCGAAGATCCAATCAGCGCCCGCAGAGCGTGTCACAGCGCGGGTCTGAGCACGTCACAGCGCGGGTCTGCGAGGCTGGACTACAACCTACCACCCAACAGGTGCTGGGCTGAGGAAGATGGGTCCTGCCCAGCAGATGGTCTTTAAAATCCCTGACCCCCATTTCTTGTGGAGGTAGATTTGAGAGAATTCTCCCATCTTTCAGCTTAGCACTATGTGGAATAAACTCTCTCTGGGATAAACTGTGCTGTCTGGACACTGGCAGGTGAACCTGGCTGGTGCAACACGCCCACCACCTGCATAGTGTGTGTCGTGCCCTTCAGGGTGAATTTACCTCCATATGTGCTTGTGAGTGGTGATCGCTTGGTTCCAATTTAACAGTGAAACAGTGAGTACATATGGTGGATTAAATGCCAACTTTTTTTTTTCATTTTCTATATAGTACTGCCAATTTCAGCACATGAGCCCATTAACACAATCAGGATACTGAACATTCCCACCACCCCTCAAATCTCCCCTATGCCACCCCCCATCCACGAATGCTGAGGGAAGTAGGAAAAGGGATATCCACTGTCCACTGCTAAATTCTGGCAATTACCAACCAGTTTACTATTTCTACAATTTTGTCATTTTGAGAATACTATATGCATAGTTTTATACAGTCTGTATGATTTTAAAATTCGTTTTGTTTTCATTTGTTCACTATCCTTGCAATCCTTCCAATGTTGCTTGGATAATTACTTTAAAATTTTATTTTATAGTATTGTTCATTTGTTTTTGCTATAAGATATACAACAGATTTTTATTCTTTACCCATTGAAAAATATTTGTATTGCTTTCATATTGAGTTTTTATTAATAGTGCTACAAGACTGTCCATGTACTTTTTTTGTGTGAACCTAGTGTTCTCTTACTTAGGGCATGTAGCCAGGTGGGATAATGTTTGGGAATCAGATGGGAGGCAGATGTTTAACACTATAGGAAAACGCCAGGCAGAGAGGCTGTCTAATCTTACATTCTCACCAGCGCTGTGTGAGAGAGTCACTGGTCTCCACCTTCATCAGCATCTACTGTTTATTGTGCCAGGTTTTTCATTTTAAATATTCTGAAAGAGATGAGACATATTCCATGAAGACTTCAGCTGGCACTTCCCTAATGGCTAATAATGCCAAACACCTTTTAAAGTTCCTATTTGCCACCCATATATTCTTTGGTGAAGTATCTTGTCATGTCTTTTGTCTGTTTTTTAACCAGATTATTTATTTTATTTTTTGAGAGTTCTTCATAAGTTTAAGGTAAAAGTTCTGTGCCAGAAATGTGTTTTATTTTTTTCCAAGTGTGTGCTTTGCTTCTTTCATCCTTTTAACAATGTTTTTCACAGAGTGAATATTTTTAATTTTGATGAAGTCTAATTTATAATATTTTTTCTTCTTTTATGCTTGTAGCTTTGGTGTCATGTCTAAGAATTCTTCATACGACCCTGTGGTTTATTCCAAACATTTTCTAGTTCAGTATTTTCTGTGTACTTCATTTTGCGTCAAATTTTGTGGAAGATTTCAAGTTGAAGTTGAAATTTGATTATTTTTTTGTCTAGTTTTCAGAAATTTGATTATGATGTGCCTGGACATGAATTTGTTTGGATTTATAAATCACTCAACTTTTTATATTCATAGGTTTATATCTCTTTCCAAATTTGGGAAGTTTTCAACTGTGACTTCTTTAAATAAATGTATTTTTCAGCACAACCCTCATTCTCCTTTTTTCTCAGGTCTTCTACAGCACAATTGTTAAATCTTTTGTGTTATTGTCTGACAGTTCTGTGAGGCCCTGCTTTTTTGTTTGTTTAGATTGGACGGTTTCCATTGATCTGCTTCCCTTTCTTCTTTCCTCCGTATTCTCCATTCACCAAACGAACCAATCCAGTGGGCTTTTGTACTCTGTTACTATATTCTTTATACTATATTCTGTTACTATATTCTTTAGTCTTAACATTTTCAATTGATTCTTCCTTGTGTCTACTATTTATATTCCATGACTTTTTATATTTTGATTCATTCCAAAAGTGTTCAGGATTGCTTGTTGAAGCATTTGTGTAACAGGTGCTTTATCAGATATTTTTCACATTAGAGACCATGTCAGCATCTGTTTCTGTTTGGAATTGAGATTTAATGCATTCTTCCTATGCTATATATTGGGATGGTTTTCTGGACATCGTGAGTATTATAACCTAATTTCTGTTTCCATCTTTTGTTTTATCAGGCAGTCAATTCATGTTGGCTCAGAACTTACTTCTGCACACACTTTTATGAGCTGTGGCTTGAATCCTAATTAGTTTTCAAAGCCTTCCAGTGTTATTCTGCTGTTTCCACTGATGAACTGTTCTAAAAGCAAGTCTACAATCTGGGTTACTCCACCCTGCAGTTCAATTATTTAAGTGTTCAATGTGTTGACTGTGGAATGTTCAGGAAGGACTTCAGACACAAACTTAAGGAACCACTTTCTCTGACTTCCTGTGCTTCCTATTTTTCTTCTGTTCTTTACTCAGGTGAGAAAGGGGGACTGCTTCTTTGCTGGATTTTTCCCAATGCAGGACAAAGATAGTAGAAACTTTCTGCCCCAAATGTCCCCGACTACAATATGAGTGGGGAGAGACAGGGCTCCCCCTTCTTATCATTGCTAAACGCAAGGTAAGGAGAGTGGGGACAGCTCTGCTTGTGCTTAGCTGCCAAGTCAGTGGGAGGCACCACACTTGCTCTTTGCCTGGGCTCACCTGGAATATGGTGGTAGGATGTAGTCCAAATCCCGCAGGACCATGCTCTTCTAGGAACTCTGCCAAGAATGGCATTTTCTTGAGAATTTTTTGTTTTGTGTTAGAGTTCTGTTGGAAGTTCTGGGTTCTGATCTGCTCTATTATGTGGTTTGGGATGTGTGTGTGGGGGGGTGGGGTGTGTGTGCACAAACAAACATGGAGGAATGAATGGAACTTACGGCCTTTGCTCCTTGGATCCTGAGATCCTTGGCTGGTCTTCCTTCTTTGCTCTGTCTTTCAAAGTCTTCCCAGAGGTGCTTCATGTGTTTGGGCCAGAGTTTCCAGTTACAATTAGTGGGAAAGGTAGGGTAGAGTGTGCTTGTTGCATTTTGGCCAAATATGTCACTACCTAAGTTTATTTTTTTAATTTCAATAATAGTAACAAAAATCAGACATGAGTAAGGTATGTTTGTATCCAACCAATGTATCATTGGAAAGATTATCCTAATTGGGATTTGAAATGGTATGGAGCCAATTTATTTTCACATTTAATCTATAGGTGAATTTCTCTACCCAAATGATAGATACGAGAGATTAACTAGAAACAAAAACTGTAAAAATCTCTGTTAGTCCGCAAGCTACATTTTCCAGACCTATCATCTCATCTTGATGTCTTCTTTTGACTAGGAAAGAGTGGGACAGATCTTCTGCTGCTGTAATATAAAATAATAATCACCCTTCAAAACCCTCCAACTTTTCTTTGTTTGCCTCATTGCTAAAGGGATCCTAGTTGTTACCTATGTCTGCAACCATCTCCCTTGAGTTGTTTGAAGTTACAGAACTACAGAATATTGGACATGAATGAAATCTTTACAATCTACCTCATATTTACTTCAATCTAATGCCTCACTCTAGAACTGTATTGTCCAGTATAGTAGACTTATTTTAATTGCTTAATAGCTAGAGGGGACCATTGTGTGTTATATTGAACACCATGACTATAGAATATTCTCATCCACATGGAAAACTCCACTGGAGAGCTATAACCTAGAATCATCCCTACTGAATTTCTGGATGGTAGCTTTCTTACCTATAATTGAACACATTTCTATTTCAAACTGTAATACTTTTATTTCAGTAGCATAAATTTTAAATAGATAGTTTAGCAGTCACTACTCAGAGCAAATGTATTTGAAAGATTAAGGAATCTGAAGTCAGAAAGACCCGATTTCACATTATGTTTGGTAATAATGGATATAATATATGACATATCAATTTATTCTTTTACCTTTCTGAGTCTCCAAATTTTTTATCTTAAAATGGAGAGAACAAAGTTTCACATATAAATTTATTATGAGAATAAAGAAAAATAAATTTGTGAAAACAATGAGGAGAGTTAAATGCCTACCTATCAAAAACTAGTTTTTGCCATTTTGAATTCTGAATCACATTGAGCTTCTTGTTAAAACCAAGGGAAAATGCTAAGGCATGTGGTTGTTTGTCTCAATGCTTTGTTTGTTTAGACAAAGTCTCATTCTGTTGTCCAGGCTAGAGTGCCATGGCATCAGCCTAGCTCACAGCAACCTCAAACTCCTGGGTTCAGGTGATCGTCCTGTCTCCCCAGCCACCCAAGTAGCTGGGACTACAGGTGCCCACCATGGGGCTAATTTTTCTATTTTTAGTAGAGATGACCTCTCACTATTACTCAGGCTTATCTCAGATTCTTAAGCTCAAAAGATCCCCCTGCCTTGACCTCCTAGAGTGATAAGATTACAGGTGTGAACCACTGTGCCCATCAGAATGCTGTACTTAGATACCATACTTCAGAAGTCTATCTCCCTTATCTTTTATACCATTAACTTCTTGTTCTCAGGAGTAGGATTTTGAATTAATGCATGTCAAATCCTGTCCTACTAGAATAAACCTGTAACTTATGTTTTTGATGGACTTTCTAAGTCCACATATGAGCAGGACTTTACTCTCTTTCCAAGACTCACGTAACTATTTAATGATGCTCTCCTAGTGAGATGTCCAAAATTTGCACATGTTGCAAATTGCATTTGCAATTGTGCGCGTGTTGAACAAGGTTAACGAGATTTCTAGGCCTTGAGTCTCTTTTAACTAAGTGCTGTTGACTCCAACTCTAATCTTGCTCTCCCTATTCTTTATTCTTATTTGTACAAGTAACCATTCAAATCCAAATGATTTATAACCTTCACATAGATATCTTTTTCTAACAATAGGTAATAGTGTTGTGCCAGTAAACTTAGTGCCATTTTTTAATTCCTATGAAGAGTAATGGTTTCTCAAGAATGCACATATTATATTTCCTGAAACCTTTGAATAATTAGCTTACAAAGTGAAAGGAATTTTATGGAGATCTTGGGATGGGAAATTTATCCTGGAATATCTGGGAGGTTGAAGCATTGTCAGAAGAGGACAGAAGAGAGCCAAAGAAGAATTTGAAGATGCTTCACTGCTTTCTTTGGAGACGGAGGAATGTGCCAGAAACTAAGGGAGGCAGGTGACCCTAGAAGTGGGAAAATGCAACTATATAGACTGTCTCCTGGAGCCTCCAAAAGAAACATAGCCCTATGACACTTTCCTATAGCACAGGGAAATGTATTGTGGACTTCTGAACTTCGGAGCTTTAAGAGAACACATTGTGTTCTTTTAAGCCACTGAGTTTGCGATAATTTGTTACATCGGCAAAAGGAACCTAATACCTTATATTCAGCAAATGTTCATTCCACCGTGATCTGATTTTACTGGGACTGATTCTTCCGTTGCTGCTGCTAGTGGTAGCTGCTGTCTGAGGTCTTTATTATGTATTATTTCTATGCCAGGTACTTTAAACAGATTCTTTTATTAAATATTCATGACAAATATATAAGCCCAAGTAATTACCCTAAGTTTAAATAAAAGAACTCTAAAGTCTGAAAGGAGTCTGGGATCTACCCAGCGTTATAGAAGTAGGAGGACAGGGGGCACATTTTCTCCCTGCCATGTCCAGGTGTTCCTCTCCTTGGCTCTCTGCATCTCGTAGTTTGAATGGAAGAGCTGGAAAGGACCTGAAAGGGTCTCTTTTCCTGTATCAGGTGTCTCTGAATGCATTGCTAAGTAGTAAAGGTAGAACTTGAACATTTTATTATGTTAATAAAAACACAAAAGATTTCTCCACTGGAAAAAGCACAGTATTAGACAAATCCAACAACTATAGTAAATAAATAAATAAACTGAGTTAGGGTAATTCACTTGATTTTATTTTTTTAACCTTAGATTCTTTTTCCTCATTATACAGTACTGACACCATAACTACCACATTAATTTCACAAAATAATGCTGTGACATATACTCAAGAGAAGATATGCAGAAATGTTTAATTTTATGAAGCACTTTACATATATTTTACTATTACGATAATCTAAGGTACTATTAGTATTACCTTAGTCCCATATTTTCATAGAGTTTCTAGGAGGCACAAATGTTATACAGCAATGATAAAGAGAGCATTATTTGTGTATCCTAATTATGCATATTGGAAAATTAGAGCCTTTTTGGAATTAATGAAATACTGGATCTGCCGATTAAGGTGAGTGTTAAACTTATCTAGCAAGCATGATCTATGTCTTCAATTGTTCCCCAATGAACACAGGTGATTTTACTGATATAGTGACTGATATTAAACTGAAAATGCATAGCTATCTCTGAGATGCTTTTATTAAAATAAGGATGAGACACTTCACCTAATTGCAGCTATAATTCCTCTCTTAACTTCAAATTGCTGGCCACCACATGGCCATAATCACCTTGCAAACTGCCATTGTTTGGAGCATCGATTGTAGATTTCAGCAAGATATGTTTTCCGTTTCTGTTTTTTGTTTTTTCTTTTCCAATAGATAGAAGGGAGCCAGGAACATTTTGACCCAGTGAGCAAAGTCTTTAAGCAAGTGGCAGTTTTCTGCTAGAAGGAACTGAAAGGTTTGCTGTTTGTATATGAAGCTTTTGAACAAATGCTACAGCCAAAATACAGACGTGGATCTAGACAAGTAAGTTGGTCTCAGGTCAGACTGGCTTGTGTGAAGATATATGGGCACTAGTCTCAACAATGCATCAAAAAGGAGAGATTCAAATAGGGGAAAAGCAGCTAAAATTGGTAAAAACTAAAATCATCCTGCTATCGTAATAGTCTTAGCATTCTTGTGGCAAAGAGCAGTGAGAATAGCAGGAAAACATGAAAATTATTTATTTTAAAAAGATCTGCGTTTAAAACTATTTAATTGAAAAAGGACAGACATGTCTTCAAGAATGAAATGATAGTAGATAAACATGTGTTTTAGAACAAAATGCATTTGAATTAACTTTGGATGCACCTGTGGGTTTTTAATCTGAGTTTCTTTAAATAAATGAAAAATGAAGATCACACCATTCGCGTTAGAGTGTAGAGACTCAGGAATGAGACAGATCTGTGCCGGGCATATAGCAAGCAATGCCAGCTCTCAGTACTGCCACTGATGTTAACGTGAAACATCATGGTCATGATGGTCACAGATGAAATGATAAAAAGGCTTTGTCTCCAATTAGCTCCTCCAACTGGAAATAAAACTAATATCCTGAGTACTGACTTTGGAGCATATTGAGATTGTTTTCTATTTTGTGCAAGGAGATTAAATCTACCAGAGCCCAGGGTCTGCCTAACTAAAATTTTTGTGCACATGTGAATCAGGCCATGATTAGTGCCAGGGAAGCTGGGAAATTGTTAAAGTTTGTGTTGAGCTCTTTGTTCTCAGCCTCTTTGATCCTGCTTGCACCCACATTCTCATTGTTCTCAGTATCTGTTAGGCAAGTACCAACTCTGCAGGTGGCAGACATACAGAAGGGTAGTTGCTAGGGGCAAAGAAGCCAGGAACTAATCAGGGGCAGAGGAGCCAGGAACTAATCAGGGGCAGAGGAGCCAGGAACCAATCAGGGGCAGAGGAGTCAGGAACCAATCAGGAGCAGGGAGTGAAGGAAAGCACAGAACACCTGGCCCTCGTGTATGTCAATCATCCTGTAACCCCGCCCCCAGACCAGGCTAATAGAAGGAAACCACCTGGGCCTCTTTAATGTCTTTCTCCACTCGTGGACACTGACCCATTGCTCTGCAATCTATTTTTACTTTGTATGGCTTCCTTTTTCTGCAATAAAAGCTGTTTGTGTGGAATTGCTTCCTATTTGTGACCACACCCTTGCACCAGTTCTGCTTGTGATTCTTCTCAGAGGCCACACCTGACCCTGTCGCCTCTATGGCCTTAGTCAGCGGAGGCACCATCACAGAATACTGTCCTCAGTGAGGTTGGCTCAGATAGGATTGTCATTCTCACAGTTCTGGAGAATGGAAGTCCAAGGACAAGGTGCCAGGTACTGTCCAGTTTGGTGTGCAGTGAGGGCCCTCTCCTTGGCTTACAGACAATACTTCTTGTTATGTCAACATGCGACCTTTCCTTGATGTATGTGGGCAGAGAGAGAAAGAGGAATCAAGCTGTCTGGTGTCTCTTCTCCTAAGGTCACTAATCTTGTCATGAGGTCCCTTCTTCTCCCCCTTATCAAAATCTAATCACTTCCCAAAGGTCCCACATCCAGATTTTACCTATTAGGATTGGTGCTTTGACATGTGGATTTAGTGGGGGAGAGTGCACAGTTCACTACATAGAACTCATTATTTAAATTAAAGAAACCAAAACACCCAACACGTTCTCTCATGTGTTTATTATTATTTATGCACTGTAAGTATTTATTCATCATCAAAGCCAAGCAGTGGGCTGGGATTTCGAGGCACTGGGGGGAGTCTGGCTGATGTGTCCCATCTTCTGGAGATAGTCCAGCAGGATTAACAGAAATGAATCATTTAAGACTTGAAAATTGAAAGAGTTCCATGAATATACAGGCAGGTAGTTTCTAGAAATGTCTTCTAGAGGCTTCCAACTACAGAGCTGGCCTGTTTACAGAATTAGAGCAAAGAAAGTGACATTTGTGTTGAGATCTGAAGGATGAGAGAGGGGAGTGTCTAAAACACTCACTCACTCGTCACCTCTAAAACTTCACCTTCCATGCTGGACACTTCCTACATGCCAGGCCCTAAACACAGCACAGTATAACTGAATGCTAAATATGCTCTAGCAATAATATTTAGCTTTAAACTCATAGTTACCCATTCACCATTAAACACTGAAAAATCTTATTCATAGACTATGTGTGAAATACACACTCTGCTCCATCTGCTAGATTCTAGGTAGCTAAATATTATTTTTGGAGCTATTCAAAAATCACCACACAGCTAAGGCAAAACTCATAACAACATCTGGTCCCTGTGGAACTGATTTTCCTGAATAGCATCTCTGACTCACATTTAAGGACATTAAAAGCACAAGCATGCATAACCTCTGTCCCCTCCATAAGACCCGTGGAAAGAACTTCTTGTTCGGTTCTCTAATTTCTTTATTTCAGCACAAGGAAGCTTCTCTTTTTAGTGCAAATAGTTTTGTTTTGATTTTATGGTCATTGAGTTACAATTATATTTCAGTCTTTGCTTTCAGCCAGATTTGTTGTTCATATGAAGCAATATTTCAGGATATAATTGTAGACATTTTGTGTGTTAACTTCATGTAACATTTAGAATACGTGTACTGGAAAACTCCTATCAGGTTAATGTTAAAGGAAGTGAGGAGAAGGGCCTTATTCATGATGGACCCCAAGAAAGGCAGAGTGAGAAGATGGCTCTGGTGCTGACTGTCACACACCCATGGCGGCCATGAATTGACTCCACTAATGCTTTACTTTCATATGTTCTCTTGGCCCCCTTAAGCAATCAAACAAAACCCACCACTTTGGGATGTGGGATGTGCTCTTTCCATCTGCTTTTCCCCTATGTATGTTGGCTTTTGTCTTCAAAGTTCTCACGGGTGCAGGATGATTCCATGCTAGGAACATGTGCTCACATCCCTCGTTCCTCCTCCCCCCAATTTGAATTAAGCTATTCTCCTATGTGGGCCTGTATTAGATCATCTAGTGGCTTTGTAATGGTATTGAATACGTTAGATATTTGCTTTTCCTTTCTGGTGATATTTTACTAAGAAGAATCTGTTTCAACTTTATCCAGGTTAAAACAAAAGATGTAAAGCCTCCATCTATATTTTTTGCAGTTTTTGGCCAGGGCTGGGTTTGAACCCACCACCTCCAGTATATGGGGCTGGTGCCCTTCTCCTTTGAGCCACAGGCGCCACCCCTTCCATCTTTTCTTATGGCTGAATAGTATTCTGTGGTATGCGTATTAATACCACAGCTTGTTAATCCATTCCTGAGTTGATAGGTTTTTAGATTGTTTCTGCATCTTGGCGATTGTAAATTTAGCTGCAATAAACAATCTAGGGCAAATGTCTTTATGATAAAATGACGTTTTTTTTCTTCTGGGTGGGTGGATGCCTAGTAGTGGAGTTGCAGGATCAAATGGGGGGTATTGGGTGCTCCCAGCTAATGGGCACAATGTAGGGGTGTATGGCATACCTTTTGGGTGCGGGATACAACTCCAAGAGGGACTCTACCTAACACATTAAAATATTGTGACCTGATTGTTTGTACTCTCACATTAACCAGAATTAAAATGAATGAATGAATGAATAAATAAATAACTAGGAAGACACACTGACATGGAAAGGAAGAAGAGGAACCTACCTGCAAATATCTCCTCATGTCTCTGGATGCCAGCAAAGTGGAGTGGAATTGCTAACACTGGTCTAGACCTCCCAGAATGCATCTCATGGAACTGGAGGTCAATTTCCTTCACATAAGACTTGGTGAAGGAGATAAATGAAACTATTAGCAAGAAAGAAAAGAAACATAAATTGTTTGTAACTACATATTAAGTTTCTTTTATGCTTACAAGAGAATGCTAAAAATTGTATATGCATTTTAAGAAAGGAAAAATTGTATTACAACTGTAACACTCAAAACATACCAACAACAAAAGGTGAATACAAGTCACATTGAACACCTCTTACAGTCACAGAAGTCAAACATGACTAGAGTATTATAAATTTACTAATAATTTTTCCTTCTTAAATTGTGCATACATTTTATTGACGCCCTCCGCATTGCTTTCTTGTCCTTATTTCTTTCCCTGATACAATGTTCCCATCTATTTTTTTTCAGTCTATCATATGTAACTACCCCAAATCCTTTTTGCTAAGCAAAGTGAAGGCATAATCAGAAAAGTAATAGATATTAAGTACATGCATACATGCATTGGCTTAACCCCATGTTTGATGATGAGACTACAGATTTCAAGAATAACAACAGAAAAGAAGAAGGTGTAATGTTGGGGCTTAAGGAGGTGAAATCAAAATGCTACTCTTATTTTCTTGATGCAAAACCCAGACAGAGCGAGGAGTGTGTTATCTGAGTTTAAAAGGAGATTCCAGAAGTGGTGCCCCCCACAATGGTGGGGGATATTGAGGTTAAAACGTGTTCATGGGCAGCACTACTGGTTTAGACTCAAACACACTTGTGTTTGACGTATAGTGATGGAGAAAAGCAAGAACCAGTTGTGTACATGTGAAAAACTATTTTGAAGTTTAGAAAAATGTTTTCATAACCATTACACTCTTTGCTACCCTGCTGAGTGATTCATATGTTATCTATAAAGAAACTGATGCTCTGGGAGTATGAATGCTTTGCCCTGCATCTCAGACACAACCAGAGTCCAGGGCTCCATAGAAGTGTCATTTATTCACAGTGCAAATGCTCTGACTAAAATTTCAAAAGGGAAGGGAGGGGAGGGGCAAGGTTTGACAGAGGGAGGGTAAATGGCGGGACCACACCTACGGAGCATATTGCAAGGGTACAAGTCAAATCTATCGAGTATAGAACATAAATGTCTTAACACAATAATCAAGTAAATGAGGCAAAAGCTATATTAATTAGTTTGATGTAAGCATGTCAAATGTATAAGAAAACAACATATTGTATACCACATATGCATAAATGTATCATGATCTATGTGTATATGACTCAGTACAAAAGATACATAAAATTTCAAAATTCCACATCCACTATAATTGTGTAGGAAGATGCTTCAAAGTAGAGTAGGTGGTATTGAGGTGTGGTCCATTTATCTTAGTAGATTGTTTAGTAAAGAAACCCCACAGCACCTTGTTAATATAATTTATCTAAATTTTGATTTTTCCCTTATTCATATGTTCATTCATTCATTCACCAGTTCACTCATTCAGTAGATATTCAATGAACACAACTATGACTGCATTGGGTGCCTGCAGATGCAAAGACACAACTCAGAATGAAAGACACACATGAGCAAACTCTATGTGTTTGTGCCAAAGAGCTACATGCAGGATGTCTGGAATTTGAGTCCAACTGTTAGTACTCATTTCTTTATCCTCTAGACTCTCAATACCCCACCACTACCACCATGTTTGCCACGTGTGATGAAAGATGACAAAACTATTTTGTCTTGTGTTGGAAGCACATTGGAAGAAAAGAAATGGCAGAAGATGACATTCAGTCTTTGTTCTCTGTCTCTCTGTGCCAGACAGTGATTTGTGTGTTATCCCCAAATTGCTGCAACAGTCATGTAACTAGGTATTAATCTGCTACTCTGTTGACTTGATAGTTAGAACTTAGGAAGGTTGAATACCTTCTTCCAGCTTGTATTCATTAAAGTAAATACAGTAGAACCTCTATAGATGACCACCTCCCTACACCAACCGCCTCCTTAAGGCAGCCTGATGTTTGTAGACCAGACATGCACCACCTGTATGTTCAGTACAACAGACCCAGTTCCTTATGTTGACCACTTCTGTATGAGTGGTCAACCTACAGAGTTTCTACTATATATTAATTATATTTTGTGGTGAAATACATAATTTAGGCTAACCTGCATTTTTTGCAATAAGTCTAATGGCTTTTACTAAACAGAATGGTTTTAATTTATAAGATTTAACAAAGACTGAAAGTGACAGGAAATTTCTGAAAAGGGAAGAAAATATTCTAAAGAGTAATGAATGTTTTTAATGTGGAACCCCAGGCAGAAGTACATGCTAGTTTTCTCATGTCTATGAGGGAGATTCTGGAGGAGGAAGAAATTGGAACAACAGGTGAAGAAGTGGGACAATGTCGGCCGTGAGGATGACAAGCCTGCTGGGGGAATGAAATAAAGTAATCTGGAATGCACTTACTTCAAAGGGCACGGCCACCTGGCCCTTTATTCATGCTTTTCCCGACCCATTTCCCCATCCATGAGACAGAAATGTCGAGCAATTTGACAAAATAAGTGCCTTCAAATCTCTGGTATTGAATTGAATTTTCTCAAAGGTTATAACAGAAACACTATTAGGTGGTTACGGCAAATGTCACAGAGGGCTTGTCAAGTTTCACTAAAGGTCCCCAAACTTGTTAACTTGCAAGCAGAATAGTTATTTAGAAGTAGGGGTTGGAGAGAGCTTCACAGTGCTTCTTCTTAACCTGAAACTTGACCTCTGCCCTCCCTGCCTCTCCCTTTGCAGAGAAGACTGAGGCCTGTGCCTTGGCCTTCATTTGAATGGTGCCAGAATTTCAATCCACTGATCAATGTCAATTCACTGTGACATGAAATAGGTCAGATCAGGTCCCCGGGTGCTCTTGTTCAGAATGATCCTGTTCTGTCGCCATCCGAACCCTGTGGCCTGTCCCGTGCTTGCTTCTGCTCTCTGGATGACTTGGGCTGGCTGTCGGGTACATCAGGCTCACCTTAGCAGGTGAGGACATAGGTACTTCCCCCCACGCACTCTGTGGATAGCCTGTCCACACACAGGTTTGTTCACGTGAGTCCACACGGCTTTACTTCTGCTTTACTTCTGTAAATGATGGGGGAGTGGCAGAAATGGGGCATCATTCCTTTCTCTTGTCACAGAATTTTAGTTCTTGCCCTCAGCCTGTAGCACTCAAGATGTTTCTATTCCAGACATGCTGTGAATCCTCCAGCCACCTTCCTGTCTTTCTTACACTTGCTCTTATCAAAATCAGTGAAAACACTGCTCATATTTCTGTCTTCTGAGCTCCACCA